>JACDJE010000039.1:3438299-3508224 GCA_016647715.1 Pavo muticus | reverse complement strand
CCCCCCCCAGTTTACCTCTGAAACATGCTGTGCATTATAATGATTCCCTCTCAAGTCTTTATGGAAATGAGGTTCCCAGGGTCTGGTAATCACCTTAATGAGAAGGAGTCCTGGTGCTGACCTTAGCAGGTGGGGCTGTGTGCTGATCCAGAGATGCACCAGAAAGGGCAGCAGGGCTGTTACCAAACAGCACAGCAGAATTCATATTATTCAGCAGTCTGCTGGGATGTGTGGAAGAGCTGTATGAACCTCGGATCCTAGACTTTGGGGTATGGGATGGATGAATGTCCATGTCAGCTTTTGTGTACTGCTGAATGGCCTTTGCCAACAGGAGGACTCACATACAAAAAACTTTGTTGATGTAAAGTGGGAACAAACATTTGTGTGCCCATTCTTATGCAATGGCAATTCTTTTTAAAACTCTAAATCTAAATAGCAAAGATTACCAGTGAGGACAGTTCTTGGAGATTCATGGCCACTTGAACATAGTCATAAATGCCTCAGGAAATGTGTGTGTTCTTGAGGTCATTGAAACATTTTGGTTTTTGCCATTTCCAATAAATTTTTGGCTACAGTGATCAAAGAAGAAATAGGGGAAATACCTCAAAGTGGCTTTTCCTGCAGATGACATTTAAAACAATTAGTTATTGCAGCTAATGTGCAAAACTTTTTATTGTTTGCACTTTTTTGGTTAAAATTAGAATGTGCCATAGAGAAGCATTTGCAAAATTTGTAGGCTAAAGTACTCCAAGTGTTGCTATGAAAGTAGCTGTGGGCTTTTAATGTCTCCTCTTACATTCTCTACGAAATTGAGAGAAAATGTTTCTATTCTGGTTGGTTACGTGTGTCCTGACCGTGTAAAGAACTTTGTGTGCAAAAGACATCTGGTATTTTGTTCCAGAAACAGGATGACATACCTCGAGCTAGGTCACTGTATCTCAACAAATTCAACAACATCTCCTTAAAAAGAAGCACAAGCGATAAATCAGCATGGCTTATTTGTCTGTTTAGAATTTGACAAAGAACGTTTGACCTTTCCACAAGTACTAGAGCAGTAATGCAGAGACACTTTCTTTACTTAAGACAGTATCAACATTTTCAAATTTCCACTTGCTTACAGCCTTTCCCAAGCAGCCTCTCCTTACCCTTTGCCCTGCATTCTGTAATCCTCGAAGCAGGAAAAAATAACTTAATGCTAACATTTTGTATCAGTATTACCTTTCAACCAATTACTAGAGGGAGAGAGCAGTGGGTTAACGAAGCCAACTTGAGCTTCCAGTTTAGTAGGACACTGAAATATACAGCTAACTTCATGAGTAGTCTCGCAGATCTGTACTCAAGTGAGACTTTTCAAGTGAATCAGAGAACTGTAGGACCTCTGGAGATCATGTAGTCTAAGCACCTGCTAAAGCAGGTTCTCTACAGTAAGTTGCAGAGGAAAGTGTCCAGGTGGGTTTTGAATATCTCCAGAGAAGGAGACTCCACAACCTCTCTGGGCAGCCTGTTCCAGTATTCTTGTCACTCTCACCGTAAAGAAGTTCTTCCTCATATTCAGATGGAACTTCCTGTATTCTACTTTATGCCCAGTGCCTCTTGCCCAACAACTGGGAAGTGCCAAAAAGAGCCTAGCCCCATCCACTTGACACCTGCCCTTTAGACGTTTATAAGCACTCATAAGATTCCCCCTCAGTCTTCTCGAAGCTGAGCACTCCTAGGACTCCCAGCCTTTCCTCAAAAGGGAGATGTTCCAGCCCCCTAATTGTCTTTGCATCCCTCTGCTGGACTTTAGGAACTGCATGGCTTTCTTTCCCAGAACTGCACACAGTATTCCAGATGTGGCCTCTCCAGGGCTGAGAAAGGGAGGATCACCTCCCTTGACCTACTGGCCACATCTTTTTTAATGCACCCCAGGATACTATCGTTCTTCTTGGCCACAAGGACACACTGCTGGCTCACGGCCCATCTGATGTCCACCGGGGCCCCCAGGTCCTCCTCTGCAGAGCTCCTCTCCAGCAGGTCAGCCCCCAGACTGTGCTGATGCATGCAGATATTCTGCCAATTGAGTAGTCGTTCCACTGTATGAGCAGTGCAGGTTCAGCTGCTCATGGTAGTTGGGCTGGAAGCTGACTGGCTTTGGACTTGAGCTGAGCCAAGGCCCACCTGGCTACAGCTCCGGGTTGGCAGAAGACATGCATTCATCTTTGAAATTGCACCAGCAGTGGCTGAGAGGCTCTCTGGTGAAGTGCTAACTGTTTTGCAAGTGCTGCTAATGAAAAAAACTGCTTTTGAAGTCTTGTTGGGAAGTCAGTGGAATTTCTCACCTCCTCTTCCACTGACTTTAACTGTATGTATGCTAAATCGAAGAGATCTACCTAAAAAGGCAGACACTGCTTTCACAGATAATTGCCTTCTGTTAAGATAATATTTTCAGTAACAACAGCTGTTTTAAAGTTTAATGTTCTTCATCCCAGAAGTATGTGCAGATGAGCAGCCTTAGTCAGGCGGGTTTTTTTAGGCGGTAAGGGTGACCAGACAACCAGATACAATTTGTATGCTTTCTTCCAGCTGACAGGCTCGTGATTAGTCATAGGTATTCCTCTCTTGTGTTCAAAGGACTTGAAAGCCACAGAGTTTTCCTCTGCTTCTTGCCTAATTTCCTGAAACTCCTTACAGGAAAACCAAAGCACTTAGTAAAATAGAATGTTTGGATTCAAAGCGAAATGCTTAATGTCTACAGAGACAGAGATGTGGCATGTAAGATGGCTGGTTTTTTTCTGTGGGCAAAAGGTCTTTTCTTTAATCTTCGGATAAAGTGCGTATGCTTCTGTTGAAGCATGAAAGCACTTCTGTAATTAGCCTGTATCAAGGCATGCGGTTTTGATAAGGTGACAGAGGCTTCCCCTTGTTCATGAACTAACTGTGAAGGAATCTCCAGAAAGAGGCAATCCCAGGTTGCCCGTTGTGGCATTTCTCTGCTATGTTGTACCTCCTGTTTCCACAGGGCACTGAAAGAGAAAGGGCGTTGGCCCAGTGCAGCACAGTCATCCTGAGGACCTACTCCATATTTGTAAGAAGGAAGAACAGAGATTTCCTGGTTGTTCACAATCTGTGAGTTTCATTGCTTGCTGGTGTTATAACTAGCTAGACAATGCACGTGGGCAGAAAAAGCATGAATACAATCAGAAGCTGATTATGATACGAAAGATGAATGTGAAAGTAAAGTGTAAATAATTAAAAAGAACAAAAAGCAACTTTGTATTTTTTTAAGACAAACCAAGTCATACGAATTAGGGAGAAGCTGTGGAGGAACCGCACCTGGCCAGGTCACAGCAGGATTGTATATGCATTAGGAGGACTGCCCTGGTGCAGTTTACCATTTCTGGAGAAACTGTTACTTTCTGGTCCCTCTGGATTCAAATGTAAATAAATTGAGTTAACGCAAGCATCTTCTGCTATTTTGTTGCATGGGGTAGTGCATAGTCTGCACGTTAGAGGAGTACAGGGAGCTGAGGGATCCAACAATGAGGGGTGGGAGCAGAGGGCGGGGGTAAAGGAGCTTCTGCACCCAATACCCGATTCTAATTAATGTTAATTTATGTAAATCTTATTGAACTAGAGTCTGCCCTCAGTGCAACTGGATATTTGAGGGAGAACATCTTCTAAGGATTTTGAGGTATAACCATTAATAGGAGTTGTTTGAACACTTAGAAGGATAATGGGGCACTTTAACTGCATTTATTTTCAGCGCTCACTATTTGCATTTGTAGCATTTTCTAATAGGATTTTGTTAGTTAGATGAGCACATATTCTGTCTCCATAGAAATGCATTTATAAACACATTAAGTCTGATGCTGTAAAGTAGTCTCACATTCCAGGTCTGTTTTTCTTGCATGCACAACACAAAGCTAAAGCAAAACTACAGATTTTTTTGTGAAGTGAATGTTGGACACAGTTTGTCTTTGTGGAAGTTTCAGATTTGGTCAAATAGCTGAACAAAAAGAAGGCAGGGAGGAGGGAAGAGAGTGGTCTGTTTGAGGATACCACTTTTAAGCAGTCAAATCATGACATCATTGGGTTTTTAGAAGCAAAGTGCTTACCTCCAGAAACACGAGTTTGTGCCAAGAGTGCATGAGATCACTGCTCTCCAAAAGAAAAAGATAACTTACTTCGGAGAACATTTTGTGGAAAAGTGGAATGCTGTTCATTGACTCTTCATCTTGAATTGATGAGTGTATTATCAGCATTTTAACTTTTTCTGTACTTTTCTTCAGAAGAATCTCGTAGTCCTGTCTGTAAAACTGCTTTAGACAAAGTGTGTGGCAGCAACAGCTCTCCAGCACCCAGTGCCACCATCTTGTGGCTACGGACAAAGGGAGCCTTCAGCTTCCATCACTGGCAGTAGGCTCATTGCTCCCAAAGCTTAAATATAATCCAGAATTCAGTTCTCATGCATGTTTCATGGGAAACATTCCTTAGGTGTAAAGTTCAGGATTCGCTGCTGCATACTCCTTTCCATACAGAATTTCTGGGCAGTGCTTTTGATAATGGACCACTGATTATACATAGATACCAACTATCTGCCATGGATCCAACTACCCTCTCAAAGCACCCCAAGCTGCCTTGCACAAACCAATTTTCTCTTCTATTACCATGTCAATGTTTATTGTTTTTATTTTTTTTTCTTCATTTTAGTTTTCTCCAGTACAATGTATGTGGTGCTTTAAAGTTCAAGTAAGGCCTGTTTCTCTCATTTCATGTTATCAAGAGATGCTTTGTAGTATTTATGTCTCATGATTTAGAAAGCCCTGGCTATTCGTTTTCAGATCTGGGAGGGGTTTCAGACAAGAAAGCAGAGGGAGAAAGAGGAGCATAGTAACTGGCTTAGGTGAAGGAAGGAGGGCATATTCATTTGTCTGAAAGGCTTAAGTATTTATACTGTTTTTAAAGCTTTAAAAAACAGTACTGGGCAATAAATGTCAAGTGATCCTCTTCAGCAGCTTTGTGATGATCTGCCTTGGACTGGGCAACTGAAGTGACAGTGAACATCAATCAGTTTGAGGCAGGGCACTTAGTGCAGTTCAGTACAACACCAGCCAGGAACTGGAGATGTGTCGCCTGTGTGGAACAAATAAAAACTAAAATAGTACAATAGAGCAAACTGCGTAAGGAGTTATTTCACAGTGCTGTAATTTATCTGCATCTCCGTGGTGAGTGCAGAGTGCATAGCTTGCTTTCCTTGAAAGGGAAAGAGGGCTGGAGAGAGGCGTATCTCTGTCGGTGTGGCTGCGGAGGGGCAGCCGGCTGAATGCGCACAGCTTGAGTGAGGAGAGCGGGCCAGAAAGAGAAGGACTGAGGAAATACCATGGTTTAAAGTTATTTGAACAACCATTTTGGTATGTTGTGTTATTCCTAATGCAGCAATTAAACCCCTGGACTTTGTTACAACTGAACTTTGATTGGCTTTCATTTGGCTTGCTCGCCTCTATTTGTTTTTTGACGATTTGACATGTTTACTTAGGTGTGCCGTTCTGCTTCAATGAAACAAGGATTCACATTGCATTTATAAAAGGCATTGCCTATCCTAACCTGTGCCACGTCTGCTGTTCACACACAAACCATGAGGAGAGGCTGGGGTTGGCCAGGAATGATCCGTCCCCACCTCAGTGCGGGAGTCTTGGGTTACACTGTCTGCAGCCCTCGTTAATCCCTGCTGGGCTGGGGAGTGCTCATGGCACACATCACAGCAGTGAGGGGGCTCCTCAAGGGCTGATCAGCTCCACTGATTGAATGCTGCAGGAGCTGCAGCTAGACTCATTTTAAGCCCATCATCCTGCTTTTACTCCCCACTCCTTATGCTTACTGATCATCACCAGCCCTCTCTTCTCCTGCTTTGTTCCCTGCTGCTTCTTGTCCGGTTCTGTCAAGTAGCAGTCCTGGTGCATTATTCCATCTCAGCCATCCGTGCAAATGCCTCCTGTGGCTTTTAGAGACGGCGCAATGACTGCTTTCATGTGACCTCCTTATGGAGTGGCTATCTTTATATTTCCTGCATATTTTGGTAGGGGTTCAGCTGAATTCTCTCTTTACTCCTTCCAGAAATTTGAAATAAACTTTGTCTGGTACTGGAGATTTATTGCAAGCTTCGTGGAAGGGCCAGAACCCATGCAGATCTGTTCCACATGGAAAGGCTGATGCAGAGTTTGTAGTGTGCGTGGATAAAAGCAGAGATGCTCTGTGAGTTTTGTATGCCTCTGACAGGATTGTACCCCAGGTTCAGTGCCAGCCCAGCAGCTGCCACTCAGAAGTCTGACCTGGCTGGAGCAGAAGCCTTGTGCTCTTGAGCATCTGTGACTGTGCAGCTCCTCCAGCTCAGGTGGCCCTGCCACTGGCAGGGGAAGCAGGCAGAGGCACGTGTGTCCATCTTGTTCTCACTACTGCAGAAGTGGGCCCGGGATGAATATTGCTCTCTGGCTTCACAGCAGTGAGAAACAGACCATGGTCCTGCACAGCCAAGTGCTTACAGGCAGCAGCTAGGCCGGTGTTAGTTCTAACTAGTAGAATTTATCATCTATTGCTTAGTAAGAGCAAACACGCTTATACTGGGGAAGAAGCTTTCTATTCCTACTCCTTCCCAAAGGCTGGCTTTGGATAAAGACATTGTTGCTGTAAGTTTACTAGGTGCAACTTGGTAACATCCAGGACAGTGCCCTATTTAAGCAGGGAAGGCAAATGAAGAGTTTCCTCATCTCTCTTTGCACTAAGTGAGCACTGAGCAGTGCAGTCCTGCAGAGCACACCAGTTGGGAACCTTGCTGGCAGTGCTGAGCACCACAGCTCTGCTCCAACAGCGAGCCATGGGTTTTGTATTTAGCAAACACTACTACAGCAAAACTTCTCTTCCAGCTGTTGAGTTTTTAAACAAAATATCTACTGAGCTTAGAAATGCTAGTCAGGAACCAATCAACAGACAGAAAGCTGCCCTTCACCCCTGCATGGCCCTCACTTTTGAGGCGCTTCCCCTCTGGCAATGGTTTGATGTGATGACTCATCGTATTGTGTGCACCACATTTGACAAGATCCTGGGGCTGGCTTGGAAAGAATCTGATTAAAAATAATAACATAAATAGACGAACGGTGGATAAACAGTAGCTCTCTCTTGTTCCGGGATTCTGAAGGGCTGAGCTTCCAGCATTTCATTGGAAATTATAGAGTCAGCTAAAGAAAATAAGAAAGGGAAGGGGAGATTCTCATATGAACACTTAAAGGGACTTTGAAAATTGCCAGTAAATATTTCAGGACCCTGCTACTGTTGTGCTAATAATGTGATAAGGAAACCATGTGGACAGCCCTACAGAACAGGTAGAAAGCTGTAACAGCTATGTCATCTGCCCCAGGAGGGGAGACACAGCTTCAGAGTTGCTGCCAAAGTGAACACAGTGCAATTTACATCAGGTGTGTAAGAGATTCCTGTGAGTCCAGAAAGAACCGCAGGCAATGCTCTCACATGAGAGCAGGGAGGTACTGTTGCCCAAAAAGCGTTGAGCAGAGATAGAAGCAGAAGGAATGGATACGTTTCACTTAACCTTTTCATTTAGCAGAATTAAGAAGTGAACCATCTATCTAGATTTAGAAATATTAGAAAGAATTTGTGTTCTTTTGAGTTGTGCTTGTAACAGCAATGTTATCTGCCAATTGCTTTTACCTGAATATTGTCCTTAGAGAATTCATCCTAGAAAATGCCACCACTCTTGTATGCAAAGGACTGTAGCGTACAACACTGGGTACCCTGACTAACCTAGTGGTCTAGATGTAATTACAGATCTAAAGCCTGCTAAATATTTTACTTCTGCATTAGAAGTGCTGATGTGCTAGAACCCCATTCCACCCACAACTGTAACTTTCTCTTCCAACGTTTCACATAGGTTACAAATAAGAAGCTAGCCTCTCGCATTCCGAAGGTCCCATTTTCAGCCCCTTTTCCACCTCCTTTGGTACAGAAGGATGAGAGCTCTTCACAGGCCCTGTTGCGTACACTCCAGTTGGCTGCCTCACTATTTTCATGTTGTCAGCAGGTGACCAAACTCATTAGTCACTGAGGCATCATGTAATTGCAGGTGGATGTGGGTAGATGATATGACAAGCGATTTAATAGGTACTTTTCGCATGTGTCAGAAACGTTACCACTGCAAACTGTCAGGAGCTGTGGAGCAAAGCGTCGGCTGAAGGGGCGGCAGGGAGGCATGAGGGAGGAGGAGGCGGCGGCTGCGGAGGGGCTGGGAAGCGCGGTTGTGAATTTAGCTGAATTTCAGTCTCAAATTCCTTCCTCTGAATTAGCAGCTGGCTTCCATTCTCAGTCTCCTCATACATTAGTGGCACGCGATAGTTCATTTGCCTCTCAGTTCCCCTGTCAGCAAGATACTGGGAGGGCTCTGACACCTGGTACAGCAAATGGTGAGAACACCTGTCCATCTGCCTCCCCAGCACCAACATTCCTGCACAGACAGCTGGAGGTAGAATCATGCCCATTCAGAGCAGTTAATTTACTGAAACCACGTACATTTGGAGATCTCAGTGTTTGCTTTCACATTGCTCAGTTCTTTCCTAGGTCAAGGAACACACTGTGCTCAGAAGGGACACTCTTAGGCACCCGTTTCAGTCCCAGGACACTTTTCACTTTTGGTAACATGCAGTGCTCTTCCTTCCCCACGTTGAATGCCATGTCTACTGCAGATTCGTTCTCAATGTGACACCTCTCTTTGTTGTTCTCAGCCTTGTCATCCCCCTGCAAGAACAGTTAATCAATTTGGTTTTTTCTTTCCAAGGCAGTGTGAGGGAGGGAAAGATTTCAGAACACCAACGATACCAATTAAGAGTAACAATTTTAGATGTGCATCTACTGAGATTTGATTGTGACAGAAGGTAATGTCAATTAGAAGTGACCTTGAACAGATAAATATTTGCTAAGGCAAACTAAGTTTATTAGCAATTAATTAAGAAATGCAGGTCTCTACGGACAGTAGATGTAAGAGAAAAACCAAGGGAAGCAAAAGTCCGCTGCTAAGAGAAAACAATAAATGAAGCACCTTCTTGTTCAGCCCTAAATGAAAAATGTCACTACTTTATCAGGAGGACTATATTAAAACTAACCCAAAGAGCTAAGGCCAAGTATAAGTCAGGAAACAGTTTTAAGGCTTTTTGCTACTCTAGGGATTAACTACTCAGCTATGACAAATGAAATGCAGGATGGCACTGCTCACATCTTACTCTAATTTGTTTTGTTTTCAGGCTGCATCTTCAGAGTGAAGATTCTCTGCTGCTCCTAAATCACCCAGCCTATGCCACTAATCACATCTCATTTAAAAAAACAAACAAACAAACACCAAAGACAATCTAATTTCTATTCTGGGTCAACACCATGCTGCTGCAGAGCCATGAATACACAGTAGCACTGTGCTCTCCTACTGATTTGCAGTCAGGAGGGCTCCATCAACCACGAGCTAGGCTGACCTGAATAATGAAAGCTCACACCATACGCTTAGCCTGGGCTGTTTTGCAGTCAACGAGCACTATTATTACGTTCCGATGTCTGCTTTACGGAAGGCACGTGGATGCTTCCTCATTCTTCTGCTGGCCACTGTGTGAAAGCCAACGAAAAGCTGCAAGGAGGATTTGCCTCACAGTGCATCACTCTGTGAAAAGCAACGTGATGATTTCAAAGAAAATAAGAATAGTCTTGTGGGTATGCATAAATATTTATTATCAGTTGTACTTCATTTTACTAGAAGTCCTTAAACACTTCTCCTTTTTTGCCAAAATGTTGCATCTCTGACACAGTCGCTACTGTCACAGCTTCCCTGCACCGGGAACGCACAGCTTACACGTAGATTCCAAAACGATCTATTCAAGGTAAAGAACCTTCAACTTTAGTGCATACGGAGCTACTCAAAGATCGGTAAAAAGAACCCCCCTTCCCCCTCCCAAACGCAGAATTCATTACAAAGAGATTTCATTACCAAAAGTGAATATACAAATGCTAAAAAAATGCTGGCTTGAAAAAGTGATTTCAGAATGTACTGTACACATTGTAACAATTTATTATATAAGCTGCTTCTGCATGCAAGCAGTTCTTACATTTGGTGTAAAACATTTATACACATTCTTTACAATTTGTACATATTTAAATGGCTGTATCAAACAACACTGCGCTATGGAATTTTGGAAGCGAACAACTAAAATTGGGAGGAGAAAAAGACAAGGTTTATAAAACGTGAACAAAACCCATGACACTGAAAAGCATCTGGACTTAGGCTGAAGTCTCTTATGTTTTGGTTTCAGGTTATTCAGGCAGACCTTTATTTTCCTTCTAGCACACAAAAATAAGACCAATGCAAAATAGAGTAAGGCAACTATTCAACCGGCAGACTGTACCCGTCTCTTAGAATGGCTTATGGGAAAATGCCTTTGTTTTAAAGGTTTGCTAAAATGTTTATATTCTAGTCATGTTTTTGCAAAAAAAAAAAAAATTGCACTTTGGCTTTTCGGATTGCTTATGGCATTAAATGAATTACTGCAGTTGGTGCCCACTTAGAACAGCGCTGTTCTAAAAAGCCCAGGCCCCAGGCGATATTTTAGTACTAAGAAAGGTGACTTCAACTTCAGATATGATGACCAAAGTACATGTGTGTGATAACTGAGGTACCTTTGTCACCTTTCAGTTTGCATTAGAAGGTAACAGAAAGTAAACCCAAGCCAACAGCACACCATACTTCTACGTGAAGACCTGAGCTCCGCCGGAACTGGAGGACTTATATCGGTTTGTGTAGACACGAGGGTGCCCTTTACTGAAAGGCTTAAAACTCTCAAAGAGGTACAGCTCTGAGGAACACCAGTGCCCTATGGCCTAACACTGTGTGGTTGTCAAAACGCTGGCATGGAAAACTGTTTTTCACACCTTCCTGAATGGCTCTTTCCTTGTTTGTACTTTGTCTTTTTACACAGTGCATAGCGAGAAAGAAAGAGCCTGACATAAGCTCTGAGGTGTTGTGCCACAAGAATAAGGTTTAGTTATAAAGAAAAGAAGAAAAAAGAGTGAATTACATTTACCAGAATTCACAGTGGGAACAGTATGCCATGGCCACGTATGGGAAGCAAAACTCAGAACAAGGGTTCACTCAGGAGATTATCGTGAACATATACCAGAAACAGTCACAAATACAATCCCTCCTGGCTACTGAATTGCTAGAGAACTGAATATGAGTAGGAAATCATTTTCCCAAGCTTGTCTGCTTCCTCACTTACAAAAATTTTAATTCTGATGCTGACAAAGAATTTTTGGAATAGCGTCTGATAGATGCAAGTCTGCATGAGGTCCATGGCAACATACCAGTTCGATGATTTAGAACCCTACAACCAACAGCATTATCTAGCTGTTTTTGCTTAAATAATGACACAAAGGGGAGAGCACTCAAGATAAAAAGGAACATTATCTTCTGGATTCAGGCTGATAAAGTAAACATTTTATATAATTTTTTTTTCCCCCCATAACTGATTAGTTTTTTGGCTGGCAAAGGCTAACACGTTTTTATTGGCATTGCCCCCAGATCAGAAAAGCACTTCAAGGTGGTTGTTCTTCATCGTTGACTACTCCTTATTCTCTACATCACAGGAAAGCGGCTGAGTGCCTGCCTCAGCTTCTGTGCAATCTGAAACAAAGAAACAGAACACACTCAATAGGTAGTCACCTTACACTATGCAGAAATAGCAGCGCAGGCAAGAAATCAAACAAAGCGTTCCCTCATCTTCCAAAAATTGCTGTCTTTCTTCAGTACCCCCCAACAAGGACAAGACCGTCAACACTGTTCAGCTGCTCTCTTAATACCACAAATACAACATAGTATCTAAGGGAGTTCCGTGCAGTCCGTATATCCCGACTCTGACCTGTTGTCGCCTTCTCCTGAAAAAGATCATGTCAGAACTGTCATCAAAAGCACTGTTTACACAGCAGTAATGAATGGCTTTGGCCTTGGAAGGCAGTCAGCAGAAACATGTAATCAATAAATGTGGCTATTAATGGCTGAAAATTGTTCCCTGCTTTGATATAAGCCACCAGTAATCCCTCATGCTGCTCAGCCTCCAGCAGTTCAACTCTCCCTCACAATGAGGATCACTAACTTCATTTATTTGACTGCAAATATTCTAAGTTCAAAATCCCAGGTGCACTCAGGTAAGAGAAAAAACAAAGCATTAGTTTTGCTTTGTTTTTTTCTCCTCCGCACCTTACTGAATTTGTAAGCTACATCCCTCTTCATGTCATAGTACTATCCAGATAGTCTGTTACAGCAGTATAACAAAGCCAGACTTTTTGCCCAGCTCTAAGCCTAATGTAGGCTCCCCTTACAGTGCAGGAGCTATTACAAAAGGTTATTACATACACGCATGAATTCTCTGTGGCTTGTTTCTTTCTACATGTTGAGACACAGGAACTACACATCCTGTTAATCATAGAATCACAGAATATCCCAAGTTGGAAAGGACCCACAAGGGTCATTGAGTTCAAAGCCTGGATCCACACAGGCCCACCCCAAATCCAAATCATATAGAGTTTCCTCTGTTGTCATCAGTCTTATTCTTTTTCATGTATTCTGAAAGCAACACCAAATGCCAATTGCTTGGCCCGCTACAAGCACATCAGAGAAAGCTCACTTTTCACACTCAGTCCTGACAAAAAAGGTAAAAAAAAAAAAAAAAAAAAAAAAAAAAATAGCATCACAACATATCCAATTAAAAAAAAAAAAAGCAACAAACCTTCCTGCCAAAGCTCAAATTTCGTGATGCTCAGAAAGCACAACAACTCTGTTGGTTTGAACACAGGACTTGCGAAGCATTCCGTTATAAAGACACCTGTGCTCACACATATACTTTCTGCCTTGCTCATTTTGTACTTTCACCTGTCAGTACCATGGGCAGTGCTGTCACCCTGTCTGTTAGGTTATCCAGCAACGCACTATGCACTGTAAAAGCCATTGAATCAAGCATAACTTTCAGGAAGTGCAACCATTTGGCCAAAAGTTCTCTCTGCTGGACACCTGAACATAGACCAATGTTACGCTAGAAGCTTGTCAGCCATTTCTAAGGAGAAAAGGAGGGCAGGGGGGCTGCTTTGCTCCATGTTATTGTCACCCTTCTGCTTGCTTTGGATCTGACTTGCAGTTTGGCTGGAGGAAAGAAGCAACACTGCTTTCTGGAGAGGTGTCTTTTCCTCCTATGCAAGATTACACAAGCTTGGTTGTGCCACAAGCCTTAAATTCCGTGGAGCTACTCAGAAGGTCTAGTTACCAATGTACCAATGATGTTCTGATACCCAGAATTCAGGGGACTACAGGAACAAAGCCAGACTTTTCATGAAATCCATTTCACTCCTGGAATAGGGCTACGCATCAGAACAGAGTTCCTGGGCTCTCTCCACAGCTCCCACGGTAGCCAGCACCCTACACGTGAACACAGATCTGGTCCCTGTGCTGAGTGAGAGAGGAAGATCAGTACAAGGAGACTGTCAAGGCTGCAGCCAGAAGGTTAAGAACTGGGACAAAAGACAGAAGGAATTTAAGGGAAATATATGTGCCTAGCTGCATCAGACAAGCCAGAAAAACTGAGCAAGGTGACCTGATAGGGGATCTGACGTTTTCAGCAACTGAAGATAGCCACTGAAGCACCACTTCTTGCTACATGAAGGGCAACCGGTTGCTAATTACTCCTTTAAGTCTAGCCAGCTTCTAGTATGCTCAGACTCAGACATTTTACCAGCATATCAGATGAGAAAAATTGTTCTCAAGTTGCATTTCATAAAATAGAAAGAATAACATGCATAAGAACAATGTTAAATGAGGACATATTTAATACGTCACCAAATCACTGATTTGCCACCCCACACATCTATACATCAGACTGTAAATCAGAGAAGCTTCCCTTTGTCCTTCCACCCTACGGGACAAAAGTTTTGTTCAAATGGTTTCATTTATTTATTTATTTGTTGCTGTAGTTGAATTTGTTGCAGGAGGTCTTCTTTACAGCATTTTTCAAGACTGAGTTTGGTAAAATATCTGCGTGCACAAATCTAAAACAAGTTCTTTGTAACCTCAGTACTAGCACTGAGAAAACCAAACGAAACTGACAACAACTAGAAAATCCAAGCTATCAATTAGCGCCAATCAAGTTTTTCAACACTGTATTTTAGGTCTAATATCACACAGCCACACACATAGGAATAGCATCTGTAAGGAAATACGTCACTCACTCTCCTTTCATGGGGGCTTCACCCCCCTCCCTTTTACAATTCTTTTCCAAATATTGTATCGGGAGAGGTTCATACAGAAAGCTGCCTAAATATAGTGAGTATTTCTCTTAACAGTCCAGCACAGTATGTGCCAGGAAAATGGCACCAAAGTACTGCATCTTACCGTTTCATAAAACTGTGCCTGCTGCTCCAAGTAGAGACGAATGACACTGTTGTAGTCATAAATCCGGTTACTGTGGAAGTGATTCATCTCAGCTGCAATTAGATCCAGGAGGCAAATCATTCAAGAGAAGTGTTCATAGTTAGGAAAGGTTTCCCTTAGTTCAGGTTAGTTGCTGTGCAACAAGCTCAGTGTCCAGCCCTGCCAGTATATTTACTATTCTAGTGCTTCCACAATCTGTTTTGCCTTCAGTGCCCAAGTTATGATGGAACTGTTCATAGAATCGGTGGGGTGTCAAACACTCACTGCTGAAGCACCAACACTTTCTGGGTAAAGCCAGGTTCTTGTTACAATACTCAGGTGTACAAAGATTTGATAAAGAAAACAAACAGGATTTTGTCTTACTGAAGTTAACTGTTCTATCTTGAAGTTTTTCAAACATATGTGGCTTGGGAATTCAGATTTCCAAGGGTATAAATAAGTTAAGGCACAGCTGTAAACATTTAGTTCAAACAAAGATACAGCCAGTAGTTTGACTCATTCTTGACTGAGTGTTTCAGAAGGAATCCGAGAAACTGCATCACTGAAGCCATTCCTTTCACCGCTTTCTGCATCTTTTGTCAGATTACAGCTTACAGCTGAAGTAAGTGAAATGTATTTTGAGGTATCATTGGAGGGAGAAAAAACAGTTGAGACTGCAACAGCCATCCTAGAGGTCTCTTCCCATGATTACCACTTGAACAATACAATACTTTTGCATCATTGCATCCAGGAAGATAAGGTGGGAGAAGGAAGGGGGGAGATTTTTGTTCTTTAATTGGCTTTGTGTGCTGCATTGCCTTCTCCCTGTAAAATACTAAGTACTCTTAGCTTCAAGTCAGCTAAAAGAAGATAAAACACTCAGCAATGAGTAACCCCACTGCGGGCAGTACCGGGATGCACCTTAGAGTCTGGTAACCTGCAGGACTGAACTCTGACTCCTCAATTTCCATTTTTTAAGGTTCAGCGTATTACATCTCATATTTCCAATATCTCTAGCCTAAAAAGTTTGAAGAACATCCTGGAAATAAAGTGTTATCTACAAGAGTGTGACACTCAACTGGATCATGTCTGATTAAACTCTGAGCCAGAAAAACACTTAGGCATGTGCTCAACTGCTCCCTGCACCAAGGCCCATGGCTTTATCTTGAGACTCACTGTGATTTCAAAATGAAAAAATTAGTAGTCCAGATGCTCTTATTTCAAATGTCATATTGCTACTGCAGAAGATACACGTTTTGGAAATGCAATTAAAAGCAAACAAACAAAAGAAGAAAAAAAAACAAGAAAGGGAGGCAGAAAAGCAGCTGTAGTTCTAGGAAAACAAACAGATAACAACAATTCCTGGTAGAACAAAGATTCTTTGCCAAGGGTTTTTACTTAAAAATCCTTCGGCTGTACAATATCGCCATTTAGCTCCAAATTTGTTTTACCTTGTAGTGCATAAGCCATTGTGCTCACACGTTTCACCATATTCTGTTTGTCCTGTGGTGTTATTTTACTGGTTGCAACTAATTTATCGCTTTCCTTCACTCTTTCTATCGCTCCCTGTAGAAACCAAATGAAGAAAGATTAAACGAGTAGCCAACTTAAAGGTCTTCACAGTCATCTAAAATTCCACTAGCCGCATTCTGATGTCGCGCACTATATACACAGAATGACTGACCGGTTTGTTATTTTGCTTCACTGCTTGCAAGATGTGACTTAAAACACAGGCAGGAACATGGTAACCAAGAAATTGAGATTGGTAAAGGCAGTAATAGGCAAAGATATATACAGAGAAGACAAAAGGATCAGGTTCCAAAATTCAGCTGAATGACACAGGAGACACCAAAAGCTTCAAACCACCAAATGCCTGTAGAACCTTATCCACGTTATACAGTATTCAGAAAACAAACACTGTTTTCCAAGAGACTACAATTCACTGCAATATAACGTGATTCAGGAAAACCCTCAAGTCACAAACAAGGAATGGTAAAAAGAAATGCCTCCTCCTTAACAATAGATTTAGACTGCACTTTCCTTTGCATGCCAAACAATATTCAAAAAAACCTTGTTTATGTTGTTGGAATAACATTTGTTCTTCCCCATGCAGGTCTTCCCACTGCCCAACTCTTATGAGTAAAGGCCCCTCACGTACCTTATGAGCTCCTATGATGTCAGGGAAGCAACCAAGAAATCCCTTATATTCATGATTTGTTTCCATCAGGAAGTGCAGATCTTTCTTTGGCTAATAAATAAAGTGTATGATATTATTAAAACTACCTGAGACATTAATATCACAGATACAGTGAAGAAATAATGATGCCAATAAATGGGCTGGGGAAGAAAGGGAAGGAAAGACTAGAGAAAAGTAAATGAAAAGCTTAATTGTTTGTTGCAAGTTCTTCCACATTTAAACAGGTCTTTATTAAAATATAAGCTCTTTGACTGAGCACCAATAAGCAGAAGCCTCAGTTCTCTGTTCTCCTTTACACTGGCCTATGAAGTGAGGTGCTTTCCCTCAAATTCTCATAGGATTTTCAAGTCCTAGCAACTGCAATTTCAAGCAACAACCCCATTGCATATATGTGTACCTGTACAGGTGCACCTCTTTGGTTGCTGCTGTTTAAGAGCTTCCAGATTCAAACTTCAAATTAGGCTCTATATTTTGGAAATTAATCTTGAAGACACTGCAAACACTAATTTATAGCTTGAATACCAGTATAAAATCTGGTTTTATTTAAACTAGATTGTTACTGTAGCAGGCAATTGCACATCAAGACATAATGAAAAGTAGCAAGATCTGGATCTTGTAGACGTTTGGGGAATACAGGGAAAGATGGAAACCTATCCTTGATTAAATCTCATTCTGTTGTGTCAGTAATGAAGAAAGGTCACTGACACTGAGAAACAAATACATGTTAAGATAAAGTAATCATCTTAGCATTTTAGAAGCCAAAATGGCTTTCTGTTCCAAGAGAAATACCTCCTTATTGCTTCCTTCCCAAACTGACATACAATCATAGAATCATTTGAATTGGAAAGTACCCTTAAAGGCCATCTAGTCCAACTCCCCTGCAGTGAACAGGGACACCTACAGCTACATCACGTTACTCAGAACCTAGTCCAGCCTGACCTTAACTGTCTCCATGGATAGGGCCTCCACTACCTCTCTGGGCATCCTGTTCCAGTGCCTCATGACTCTTAATGTAAAAAAAAACAAAAAAACTTTTCCTTATTTCCCATCTAAATCTCCCCTCTTTTAGTTTGAAACCATTTTCCCTTGTCCTATCACAAGAAACCTTACTAAAGAGTCTGTCCCCTTCTTTCTTACAGCTGCCCTTTAGATACCAAAAGGCTGCTCTCTTTTCTCCACAGTGCCTTCTCCAGGCTGAATAGCCCCAACTCTCTCAGCCTAGTGAGGGTGAATTTAAAAGTATTAACAGCAATTTCCACTTAAGTGGTATGCATCATCAGCATTTGTTACATTTTACTAAGAGAAAATGAGAAAGAATAGTCAGATCCACACAGGTGATGTATTTGTACATGCTATGTCAGTGTGAGCATTGTGTGTCACAATGCTTCTACCTGATCTGCTACAAGACTGGCAATTTCTTCATAGGTTTTTCCTGCTTCTGTTATTGCTTCATTGAGATCAGATTCCCCTAAAAGTAAACACCAGTGTTTAAATTACAAAAAGTCACATCTTGATTCAAGACAAGTTTCTGAAATACATTCTTATATAATTATACAAGCATACTCATCATTTCATAACCCAAAATAATAGAAAGGTTGGAAAAACATTGGTTTTATACCATTAAAGAAGGAAAACTATTAAGATCTTGTACAAAATGAATACTGAAGGGACCATTTATACCTGTTCTACCATACCAGCACCATTCATTTCCACACTTCAAAATCATATGTTATTTAGATATACAGGTATTCCCCCACAGGGAGCATCAGGAAGCCTACTAGAGTAAGAAGGGAGGAAGGGAGAACGAGGAGGGTGACACTAGGAGATAAACCAACAGTGCTCAAGAAAGACCTGCACTTCTGGTTTTTTTTTAACAAATTACTTTCATACTTGACAAGCAGTACTTTCTCCATAATGCCCTATGGGACAGCGATGCTAGCCTTAAGATCTGCAGCAGTCCTGGATCGCAGTCATTATTAGAAGGTGTGAGAGGGAAAAAGAGGACCAGCGAAAATTTTCTCATTGCCAACGAGCTTTCTCAGCTTTTAGGGAACTCTTCTATCATATTTTCAAGCTCATTAAGAATCTCTGCTTTTGAGAATGAGCTTCTAACTTCCATCATCATATGAAACAAATAAAAGGCTGCACTAGCCACAAGTAAAAATACAAACATCACCACAAATCCTAAGCTAGGCAACACCACAAGCACTCATAACACTTTATTACTAGCAGGACACGACTACATGAGACAAAGATAGAAACAAGCCTTACATTCTTGTTTTTTCATGCCACTTCACCTTCCCAAAACACTGTTTTTGGTTTTTTTTTTGTCCTTGTTACCTTGTCCAAAGCACTCAGTCAACAGTATGGAAAGCAAATCAAGGCAGAGAAGGCGGAAAGTTTAATTTGCAGTTAACAAATATTAGCTTATGAAAATGTTATCCTTTCAGACACACCTTGATATTGGGCAGCAGTTACCAGCCTTTAAAGAACATTTTGTTTTTATTCTATAGAACATTAATCATTGACTTAACCGAAAACTACCAAACGTCGATTTCGTTAGTGATTGATTCGAACGTTAGAATAGTTTCTTCTACTAAACATAGATCTTTAACAAATTGTTTTATGTCGTACAGCATTCTTTCATTTCAGCATATCCTAAAGGAAACAGGGTAATGACTAAATGTTGCTTAAGGTCTATCAGTCAATTCTAACATTCCATTAGACTAGTTTTATGATGCCAAAAGCTTTGACAGAAGGCTGGTGATCCTAAGTGCTAGTAAGTCCAGCAATACAAACATGGCTAAAGAAACATCTGTTTTTCTCCTATTTAAGCTTGTTATGATAAAATAAAGATAAAAACAACAATAATACCATTGAGAGACCAAAAAAGTATGTAATTCAAAAGTTCTCTTCTTCCTGTTAAACTATATAAAAAAAAAAAAAAATCAGAGAGATCAGTTTCTCAGGGAGGAAAGTGATTCCACTATTTTAGAATTCCACAGGTCTGTGCAAAAGTAACCTTGAGTTTAGCTTAACTGTTGCTTAGGCAACTGGTAGATTTCTAGGACAAAACATTGTGTGGTTTTAATTCAATTTAGAAGCCATGTTGGTCTAAATATTGCTGTTCGTTTTGTAATCCCATAAAAGGAAAATGACCTTTCCTATCAGAGTATAAAAAAGGAAAAAGAGTACATGTATTCAAGTAAAAAGAAAACCTCCCTGCTTCTGTGCAGAACTCACCCAAGGGACTTCCATATACTGGAGACAAGCCCTCCAAACACATGCTTTTTCATGTGGGGGCAGTGGAACACAGAGTCTGCTGTTTGTAGCAGGAACAGGATTAAGAGTTTCTACTGAGAGCAGAGGCATTCACTCCCCTATGGAAGTGTACCCTTAATGATAACGGGTAAAAGTTGTTCCAGACAGCGGATCACGATAATAGACAGTTACAAGAGCGGCAGAATAATATCTGCAGCTCCTCACATTGCATTCTTGTCTTCTGCAATCTCTTTCTCAGGTCATGCTACATCAGTCTTAAAGAGTCAGATTTCATCTATCACTTGCTGCACCCTTCAAGTTAAAATACATATCAGCAGAGTCAGATCATGCTCCGTCCATCAGTCCCTAAACCAAGCTACCTTTCTGAAGTTACTGCATGCAATTCACATGCTCACACATCAGAGCAACTCAAATTCCACCAGCACACTGCTCCCATTAATTGCTGTCAGCATGGGTTGCGGTAGGAGTCTTGTTACTTGGACAAGTCCACCTTTTTAATATTCCCAGCTTCTCAAGAGCTGTGCAAGATGCTAAGCTGGGAGTGGGCTGCTCAACTTGAGCCATGAAGGCTGAACTGTGTCCCAGTGCAAGGATATATCAGGATGCTCTTTAATGAATGGAAAAGCAAAAGGCCCACGTGCTGCTGGCATCTACAACCAAACTGAAGTAGTGTTCATTACCTGTACTCCCAAGGGAAGCTGAAAGGCCTTCAAAGTGTTGATTAAAGACGCTTGTAGAAAGACCAGTTAAAATGGCCAATAATATTCTACAGATATTTTAACATAGTCACGAGGAGAACCTGATATTTTCATTGCTTCACAGGCCTGCCTGCGTGCTGTCACAGGGAGATGAAGGAAGATGTAAAAGTGTGAGGAGTCTTATGGAGACATTCAGCAGTCTCTCTCAGTACTTTAGCTGGTTGGTAGATGCCAACAGTAATCACCTCTGAGGGAATACACCAGCCATGCTAAGGGAACTAATGTTCTATAAGGTGTGATTAGAACAGATTCTTTTTTTTAATAATTTTTGTCAAGAAGTAATTTTTTTTTTCCCCTTCAAAGCATGTTTTAAGAGAATCCAGGAGTAGGAAGAAGATCGAGATTGATGTACTAAGAAACAACATGTAGCAAGATTTTTTTTGGTGGAAAGTACATCTGAGATTTGCCGTGTTCAGCACTCAAGCAGCCTGGAAGGCAAGATGTGCCTGCCGCTAACTGGTAGAACTGTGAAACTTACATGCAACTACCTAAGAAAATTCTTGAGGGGTGTTGGAGGATTAGGAAATTTCACTACAGTGGCATGGCATACCATAGCATTTGGCACCACATAAAAGAAGCCATGCTATTTAAGGCTGCATTAACTGCAGATCACCATGCGATGCATTAAGATGGGCAACTGAGTGCTGGGCTGCAAGACACTTGCAGACATATTCTGGAACTTTCCAATATATATTTCTGGACCAAGATCATACTTTCAAAGCACTTGTTCCTAAAACAGATTGGACAGTACAGAGGCCCATGGCCAAGTTACAGGAAAACCTTTCAATGTATCATTAATAGCTTTAAAAGTACCCTCGCCTCTGCAAATACAGGAGCCAAATTCCTTATATGCCCTGTGGGTGGGAACAAATTGATAAGGCTCATTTTGCAGCCCAAGAAAAACACCTTGAGTGAATCAACTTAACAAGCGTATCTTGAATGGTGCTATCAAACATTTTAGACTAAAGTTAGGAGAGAAAGCAGTGGACATTCAACATAAGGGTTTGCAGAGCAAGCAGGCAGCACTGAAGAAAGAGTTAAGGACAACAGATTTGTCCCATACAAACTGCAAATGAACTGACATGCCAGATACGTTGCTAGAAGTCAGCTACCAGTAACCGGAAATGCTCATGTAATCAAATGTATAATTGCCACCTTCAATGGTCTACCCACTTAAACTTCCAGAATTTATCATCAGAATTAAACAAGCACAGGCGAGTTGGGTATCTGAGTCACGATGAAGAAGATGAAGTGATTCAGCTACCAATAGAAACTGAACTGAATGCCTTTCAATATGGCTGAAGGAACCAATCTTCTTTATCCTAATTCCAGAAAAATCATACCCTATGCTCAGCCTAACTAATACTTCTTTGTTTGAAAAAACAGGTTCAGTGTTGCCTTTAAATACTGAGATTAGGAAAGCTGCATTCTATCAGTTAAAATTCAGGAGTTTTTTGTCTCTTGCACAGAGCCTAGTCAACCCACAGATCTCTAACTGAAGCAGCCATCAAAAGAAACTGTACACAAAGAGCAGGCATAGCAGACTGAAGGTAGCAGTAAAGACATACAAAACAACACATGTACTGCATTTGTTGTCTTTTCCTGAAAACTGAAATTAAAAAGAGAAGTCCCATATATTCTTAATTCTGGAAAATAAATAAATAAATAAACTGGTGTACCAGTTATTAAAAAGAGCAAAACACATGGCTTAGGAACAGAGGCAATCAGTGAGAAGGGTATTCTCCTCAGCAAAACACCAGGATGCAACCCGGTGCAGCTGGGCGAACAGCAACATCCTTGCTTTGTTCTCAAGAATCATGGGGTCTACTTTTTTTCATACCACCCAAATTGAAACTTTCCTTTGTAAGGCTGATCTACAAGTCTGCATCCTCACTTAAAGCGGTCACTGTTTTTCTTTTACCCCAGTAAAGAATGCGCATTTTAGTTCAAATAAATTTCAATCCTTTCATGAGAATTCTTGCAACAGATTGTATCTGGATAGGATTTACTGTTTTCTAACCCATGCTGAGTGTACATAACTATACAAATTCTCTGCTTGGTTTTCATATACAAAAGTAACATTTTCAGTAAGATGCTACACTCTAATTCTAAATAAGCAATCATCCTGTTGAAGTACAGGACATAGACGAGAACAAACCACAAGAAGTATTCTAGCATCAGAGATCCTAAGTTTCAAAATGGATTGCATTTTAATACATGGTTTATGGGGAAAAAAAGTGTTAAGAGTACAAATGAAGGAACAGATTATAGTCCAAATAGTTACTGGTTAACTAAAAGTCCTAAAATAGAAAGATTTCAGGAAGTGTCCTTAAGGTTTTAGAACAGAGCAATTTTGCCACAAAATATAGGAAAAATAATTGTATTTAACTTGAGAATCCCAGAGAGAATATACTCCATTAGCTCTCTTTGGGATATGAGGAAATGATTCCCAGATAACGAATTCAGCACATTAGAGTAGGATTTTAAGTTTGACTTCACAGACTAAAGAGAACTTGAAAAGTCTGCAAAAGTAAATTGCAATTGATTCCCTCAATTTCTCTCCTACAACTTTCATACCCAGTGTGACACACTCTTTTTCAGAGCCTTAGAAGAAGGAAGGGAAAGGCTACAGCAGCCAACTCCCCACCTCAGCTAATGGCATACAAAAATCTTGTAGAAAGGTTTTCATCCTTGTGTGGAGTTGTTGTTGCACACAATAGTACTGCAGAAGACATTTTCAAGGCTGCATTTCCTCCCCTTTCCTTTGATATGACAGAAATATAGGCCACAAAAAAAAAAAAAAAAAAAAGATGTTACAGCATGTTTTGTCAGCTAGCTCAGTGACTAGATTATATATTACTGAGATCAAACTACACTCCACCACTACCATCCCAGCATCTGATTTCAAAATGAGAGAAACAAAACAGAACTGCAGATTAAAATATAAACAACCACCATAATAAGCACGGAGCAACAAGGTTTTAGTAGTTTTCCAGAAACATGGCTGACATCTAAATTCAACAACGAAAGAATCAAGACCTTTGCAAAAAAACCCAAACACAGCACAATGTAATTGAAATATCTTTTGCTAACTAAAGAACAAATGAAACTGCGGAAGTACCTTGGTAACCACTAGTGCTGAAGACCAGCGCCAGGCTCTGCAGTGCTTTTCCAATCTTCTGGTATTCCTTGGGTAGTGCTGAAAGTGATAAAGGGATGGGAAAAGAGGGAAACAGAAACAAAAATCTTTAAAGATTTAATCTTAATTTGCAACATTTCCAAAACTTGAAAGAAGCAGATGTCAAAACCAATGAGGTTTTACATTGTTGCTAGTAGTGAAGCATTTACAATCACATTCTCACCCCCTCCACCCTGCTACACAAGCTTCAAAACCGGATAAAGCTCTTGCAGTTTGGATTTCTGAAGGCCACGAACAGCTGCGGAACAGTATGCAAAATGCTGTAAAAAACTCACTGCACATCTAAGCTCAGTCCTCCAACTTATGTGTACAGTGAGATTTTTTTCACCCTCCTCTATAAGGAAGGTGACGTGGAGCAGAAATCTAATATTTTAAAGAGAGGATTAGCTTACAGACCTCTAATACCTAAACTCTCCTGAAATCATAGATTTGATATTTAAAGAGACTAGAAACCAGGTTTATTTAGGAGTAAGAGCTGATGTAAGTATGTGAATTATAAAACTGAATTCTTGAGTCCACCTATTAAAAATATATGCATAATCTGCTTCCTCACAATGATTTCAAAAGAATGATTTATGGGTATGTGTTTATCACTAAAACTGACTACCACCACTCCAGAGGCCTAAAAAGCAATCTGAGCAGTGAAAGCAGTTATTTTTTGTTGCTGTTGTTTTCAATAAGCTACCTACACTAGCAAGGAACAGAAAAAAAATAGATTTTGTTGTCGAATATCTGTGCTCACGAGGGTGCACAGCAGTTTTTGGTTGCTCTAGCGTTACACGCAATTGCATTTTCAGAGGGACCCTTCTGTAGCCAAAACAAAAAAAAGGATCACTTTATTGATCATCTATAAAATCATTTCCCAGGAGTTAGATTATTTATGAAAACTAATGTTTCTTATGGAGCAGGTACCATTCAGAGTATCAAAGCTCTTTTTTTCAGCCATTAACTCATTCCTGACACCCCGGTGGTAACTTCAGCAAAGAACATCTTCATTCCATTTGCATTTCCGATGTTTCCACTCATTTTTAAATGTTGTGGAATGGAAAGCGTGTAAGTATTGCTCAGGAAGTGCCAAAAATACTTCTGATCAGGAGTTCAGACTAGAGCTGACAGGGAATTTAAATTCTTCAGTTTTTCAAGACCAGATTTTACTATTCTCCTTTTTCCATTCAGTATGAATGTCCGAAAAGTTAGAACTGCCGATCACATCTGACTTTGTGTTTATCCACGCTAATTAAAAGCTGTGACCACTGTAAAAAATGATTACATACCTAAAAAATCATGACATCCCAAAAGCACTTATGTCATAAGTTTAGAGAGATTTTAACAGTGAACAGAATAATGAATTTCTGCCGTAGCGCAAGTCACAGCCAACCCTTGACTATGGTGTTTTGGTCACTTTCTTCTGTGGCTGAAAAGCAATGCCATTGTTCTAGTCTCTGCTGACAGACCTTCCTCCTTCCCCTTCCCTTTACTTTCCACCCAGAACTGCCAGTGATCCCCCAGTGAAATGAGGGCCGTACAATGTTAGAGTTGTGTTTCGTGAGGTAGGAGAGTTTAGATTTAGACTATTTTTAATTTTAGCAGCAGGAGGGTCAGTGATGTGCGGAAAGAAACCTTCATCAAGTGGAGAAATGTAAATAGTATAAAACCATATCCTGCAGGTGCTAATGCCGTCACTACCAGAAGAGATTGAGCTCCTACACTTCCCATTCCTGCTAGTCAGCTTCAGATAGTCAACAGCAATGTAAGATTAGACAGCAATGAAGAGATAACTCAGGAGACATTCCAAGTCTGGGGACAATGTTCTCTGTGAGAATTAAAAAGGGCAGGGCAGGGAGGGTGGGGGGAAAGAAAGAAAAAAAATGTAGATTTGAGGAGAATTATATAATGGGCCTTTGACAGTCAGACACTACAGCCTGCCCTGAAGTGTTTATTATGATTCTCAGCTGTAGTACCTGCTTCCTTTAATAGCTGCCTTGTGGTGGCCACAAACACTGAACACTGCTGTGGACTAGGAAATTAGTGCCCAGGCAGTCATAGGGACTTGGTGTGAAGTTCTGCAACCCTAAATATCTGCAGGAAGGAAGAGACAAGATAGGAGAGAAAAAAAAAGAAAAGAAAAGAAAAGAAAAGAAAAAAAGAATCGGGCTAAAGAATTAGTTATCATCAAGTTCCTCAGTGGTTTTTTTATTTAAAAGAAAACTTTTTGAACTCTTTTCATGTTTAAATCTCCTCTCCTAGCATGCAAAAATAAAAGGTTAATAAAGTGCAACAATTTATGACTTGATCAAAGAGACAGGTCTAGTTTGCCCACATCACTAAAATACAGATGAATGACAAATAGAACGGATGCAATAAGGATTTCAGACGGATGACTGGAATTATTTAACTTACAGTATTTTTAAGCCTATGGTTGGGGACCAGACATTTCTATTATGGGCAAAAACACCAAAGAACTGAAAAAACCTGCACGACTTATTCTTTCAGACACCAAAAACTGCAAGAAAGGCATATAATTCTCATTATAACTTAGGATTTCCATTAGTTTTAAACTGTGCTTTGGCTTACAAAAGAAGCAAACAAACAGAAGAAAAAGACTGAAAACACTGTTGAGTTCAGAAGAGACACTTACGCCCTGTACACCTCTTCCAGTGCTCTTGTCCCACTGTCAGCAGCTCTTTAACTCCATCATCCATTGCTTTGGTGAACCTACCCACTGCGTCACATTTCTGTTCTCTGGGGCATTTGAAGCAAAAAAGCAAAAAAAAAAAGCAATTTAGAGAGATGCATTACTCTAACTTTACACAAAACATCCACAGAGCACTAAATACAAAGAGAAGGACTCCACACTAACAGGAAGTTAGATGACAGAGTTATAGGAGCAGCAAAATTCATGTAACACTGAATAAATGTAAGTAATTGTTCCAGACTTTTTTATTGAAATCTGTCAAAGTACTGGCAAAATTGTGTCAGTAAACAGTGTCTTTTCACTGAAGAACTACTGAACACTGCAAAACTTTAACCCAAAAACTACTGAACAACCTGATTTGTCCACTTAGAGAAGTTATGACGCACAAGACTATAAAAAGAATATTTCATGCTTTATTCAAGGGCAAAGTTATGTGATTTGAAAAGAGAACAAAGCACTTGAGGAAAAACAGAAAAATACATCACAACTTCATACCCAAATAGATTGAGAAGTAACATAGACGAATTAGGTGAATAAACTGAAATTGCACAGTTTTAAAGAAGGAAATGACATCTGACTGACTCCATACTGCTCAGTACAGTACGAAGACTGATGTGTAGTCCTCTCTAATATCACTACTGTCTCTATCTTGATTAGAACAACTAAAATGCTGTAAGTGATCTTCCAGGAAATTAAGCGGACAAATCACTACATATCTTTCCTTCCCCAGGGTGGCAAAACAGCAACAGTAAAGGTAAGGTGACTGCAAAAAGAATGGCCAGACTGTGCTCTCCTCTGTTTTGTTGATGAGAGCCTGAACTCGAAAAACTCAAAAAAAAAAAAAAAAATCAAGAGAAAGAACTGACTCTGGAATACTGAATGTTAATACCAACAATGCAATAAAATTATTATACATTTTATATATATATAAACGCTGTACTGTCAAAGATTCAGCATGCTGTTCTCACTGTATTATTTGCATTCTCACTTCTTTTCCTGAAAATACCATCACATTAAGTCATTATAAAAGTGGTCCTATTTTGGGGCTGATGTTAGGAAACACTGGCATGTTTCAAACACAGTATTTTTTTCCTCTTATGTAAAAGAAACCACGAGGTTATCCTTTAAGGTAAGATACACTAAAGTTATCTGTTAAGGTAAGATTTAAATATACTTTTCAAGTTCCTTTCTTTATATGAATCAAGGCCTGCTTTCCATTCTTACCATTTAAAATTGGAGGTTCTCCCTTAACTGTTCCTTCCTAACTAAAAAGGAAGAATTAAGGCATTCAACCACCTTTGTTACTGCTAACAGTATAGAAGCAGTGACAGAACAGACTTGACAGCATAGCTGCCTGTACTAACGGCTGAGTTCACACAAACATTTTTAATAGCACCCTGAGAGGTTCCCAGGCACTGGAACATAGTGTGGATGTCCAAGGCATCAGAGCCACCTTGCAGCACCAGAAGGTAGGTTCTCAGCAATACCCCAGGTTGCCCACCTCAGCCAGAGGCTCTGTTGGAGCTGCCCAGTTTGCAGTAGGGGTTTCTCACAGAAACACTAACAGGACTGATGGGGTTGGGTTTAGAAGTGATACAGCAATGCCACTACATAAAGTCTGTCCCACTGGTGGTCTTGCCTAACATTACAGAAGTGATGAAAACTTGCAAGTTTTCATATCAGTGCTCGCTCTCTCTTGGGTACATCAAGAGGTTTTCAAGCCACTTATCTTCAGATACCTAAGATGCAACTCGGTGTCAGACACCTAAGCCCCATGTATAAACAGCAGAAAAAAGCTGTCATCCTGAATGAGATTTTACAAGCATTTAAATTATATACCTATGGGTATATAATCAGATGCACTCTCTCCTGCACGAAATCCTCCGTCTGGTTTACCTCCTTAGGCTTTTATTCCACTGGGATAACTACAGCACACCACTTCGGAAAAGTAGAAAAGTTTGAAATCCTCACGTTCAAAGTGGAAGTGATGTATGAACATCCAATTCTTTCTAATTAGCACAGAACTGCTACAGCACAGCTGTTATATGCACCTTAAAAAGTACTGCAGCACTTGCATACAGCCCACACTGGGCTATTTCCACCTGTAGGTACACTATTGTTTTTGCTACTTCTAATTCTGTCCCACTAGTTTATTCATCATTTTGGATGCAAAACATTATCCAAATTCCTACGTTCTACAACACGTCATGCATACTATGTATCTATTAAGAAAAATGATGATGCTTGAGTGAAGAAAAGGCTGCAGAGTAAATCTCATCTTTTACAGGGTACCAAACTAAAATGTCTACCACCAAGAGAATTACACATAAACAACGTACGTGCGTTATAGATATGCACGTGTAAATTATATACAAATTTGCACTTCCAGAAGAATATCAAAAAATATAATCCATTTAAAATGAAGTTCGATCGCTTAAATCACTTTACATTTGAAATGGTTTCTCATGGATCCCAGTCATTACAGTGATACCATATTTGTATTGTGTGCAAGTATTTTTACAGAAATTCTGTTTACCTTGATGGTCCACTTACTGTTATCCTAAGCTATCTGACAGATCTAGCACAGAACCGTTCACAGTTGAAGGATTAAAGAACAAAATATACTTTCATGGGATGTGTCAGTAATCTCTCATCAACTAGCTTTACACAAATACTTTCAAGATCAGCATTCAGCCACTAAAGTCAGAGACATCATGTGGCGTTCCATCCAATTTTGGAAAGGTTTATATTAAAATCTCGTATTCACAGTTTTTCAGCTCTGCCTTGATAAGTACCTCCTCCAATCCATGAATGCATGTGTCTATGTTTACTATTTTAGTTTTATATTAACTCAGTATATGTTGTCTACTCAGATGTGTAATATCCATCGTAAAAAACCACACAAATACAAAAAAGCGTTAACACAAACCAATCAAAAAAATACTAGAACAAACAAACCAACACCTTACATTTCTACCATGTCAAGGTCAGGAGCTTCTGGTTCCATTGTGGAAAAGATCATGACTCCTACAGTTTCATCTTTTTCTGCCTTCCGCTTTCCAGTTTTCCACTCCTTGAGGAAAGGAAAAAAAAAAGAAAAAAAAAAAAGAACTGATCATCATTGTTCTTCCACCTTTAAGGACATGCACTTAAACACTGAACAGAATGTCTAGGAGAACAGATCACCCACACCTTAAAATCTTTTAAATGAACCACAGAATCACAGAATTGCAGGGGTTGGAAAGGACCTCAAGAGATCATCGAGTCCAACCCCCCTGCTAAAGCAGGTTCCCTACAATAGGTCACACAGGTAGGCATCCAGACAGGTCTTGAATATCTCCAGAGAAGGAGAATCCACAACTTTTCTGGGCAACCTGTTCCTGTGCTCTGTCACCCTTACTGTAAAGAACTTCTTCCACATGTTAGTACAGATCTTCCTATGTTCAAGTTTTAAGCCATTGCTCCTTGTCCTGTAGCTTACACACCACCAAGAAGAGCCTGGCCTCATCCATTTGCCTCCCACCTCCATTCAGATATTTATAAACATTTATCAAATCCCCTCCCAGTCTTCTCCTCCCCAGGCCGAACAGACCCAGGTTACTCAGCTTTTCCTCATCTTGGAGATGCTCCAGGCCCTTTATCATCTTTTTGCACCTCCACTGGACTCCTTCTAGGAGATTCCTGTCTTTTTTGAACTGGGGAGCCAAGAACTAAATAAAGTAGTCTAACTGCAGCCACACCAGGGCAGAGCAGAGGGGGAGGTTTCTCTCTCTTAATCTGCTGGCTACACTCTTTTAATGCACCTCATGATAACAAGGGCCTTCTTGGCCACAAGGGCACACTGCTGGCTCATTGCCAACCTGTTCCCATGTCCTCCACAGAGCTCATTGCAGCAGGTCATCCCCTAACCTGTACTGATGTATGTGATTATTCCTCCCCAGGTGCAAAACTCTGCTCTTGCCCTTGTTAAACCTCATCAGGTTCCACCCTGCCTAACTCTCCAGTCTGTTCAGGTCTTGTTGAATGGTAACACAGCCTGACAGTGTATCTGCCAATTCTCCCAGCTCCAACCTCATTTAAGTAGGGGACCCACATTTTCCCTAGTCTTCCTTTTACTGTTGACACACTTTAAAAAAAACCATTTCTTGTTATCCTTTACCTACTTTGGAAGTTTTAATTCCAAGAGGGCCTTTCTCATTGCATCCCTACAGTGTAACAATGAAAGTTTCAGTTGGGCCAAAGCTTCTTCAAGAGTTTTTCCCCTTTTGCTTGTGCACTTGTTTTCTAGATTTTGTGGTTAAAAGGCTCTTTTGTATGTTACTGAAATGCAGTATAAAGGCAATTATATTCAGCTGTATGTGCACACATGATAGTGCTGATATCAGAAGCTGCTCAAGGTGATCATAAGACTCTTAGGCAATTGTCATACTAAGCATACTAAGTGGAAACAGAAGGAAAAAATTCCAGACGCATCATATCTGCTCTGTTTATATCAATCTGTAAGTTAGATTCTAAGAGCCACTGATTAACTAACATGGTTATAAAACTCACCACTGTCCATCCAAATAGCACTTAATTAGGACTGCAATCATTATGCTAGTAAGCCCTTTCTTTCAGAATAATCAGATTGGAATAGAATTCAGGAGGTCTGCAGTCCAACATCCTACTCAAAAAGGGTCAGATATGACCTTATTTACTGAGGGCTTTATTCAACATGGTCTTAAAAACCTGCAAGAATCATTTACTTTTTGAGTAGGAGTCTATGTGAATTTAGTATGAATTTTTTGGTGAAAATAGCAGTTTTCCTGTTCACTTCCTCATCAGTAGATACCTGATGTCTAAATTAACAGAGCTGAAGCTCAATCACGAATAAAATACTATTTACTGAAGGTGAAGATATTAATCCCCCTAAAAAGAAACCCATAAGTAAATAAAGGGAAGGGAGAGGGAGGAAATCAGAAAGGGCTTGGTATATTGGGTCAGGCTGCAGCATAATCCTATTACAACTGATTGCAGTGAAAACCATGTTTGCTGATCTTTGTTTGTTTTTAAATACAGTGTAGGATCAAACACATTCCAGTTCTGCAACAAAACAGTTTCTATAGTTAGCAAAGCAACCAATCAGAGGACTGCAGCAAGTCTGACAGAGATGGATAAGGGAAAAACCCGAAATGACTTCTTATATGTGTTCCCTTCCTGCTGGAGGACACAAAATGTGTCCTTAGACTGGCAGCAAAGCTACTTTCAAGAGTAAATATGTTAGAGTGGCATACAGTACTCCACAAAAGCAACTTTACATCTTACTTTAACCCGTCGGCTGAACCTACCAAACCCAGCAGGTTACAGATCCTCGCCGCTGCCCACAGGGGGCAGGCAAATGAGAAGACTACAGACTGCAATTCTTACTTTGAAGGGGGAATTGTGGGGGGGGATGACAATTCCTCAATTCCAGCCATTTCCTACCTTCTCGTCTCGGAAATTGAGAAATTGCTGGAAAACTTCACTTTCTGAAACAATAGGATGGCGGCACATCCTTGTCATCCAAGCTTGCAGCCTCTCCATACGCATTTTGATGAATTCTTCTTCAAAGCGCCCTGTTATACATTGAACAGTAACTGTTATATTTCCATTTCAGTAATCAGCTTTTCTTTTTTATATTTATATATATATATATGTATAGACACACACACACACAAACACACTAAAAACTCACACACAGAACCTATAATTCATCTTTAGAGTTATTAAATAGAGGCAGAACTTACATTAAGTAAACATTAAGGTAATTAATCAGAAAACTTCAGATCACAGTACTGGGTACTGTTCCTTTTAAAGATAGTTAGAAAACACTAATAGAACATAAACCTCATACACAGTAACTTTTTGGAAAAAAGAGATTAATAAACTTTTGGATGGAAAAATTAAGATAGCCGGATGATCCAAGACAAGCTGGGCGCGGACTTGGAATGCATACGTTTTTCTGATACAGTCTAAAAAATTCTTGGCAGGGCTCTATGAAGTTAGAGAAAAATGAACTACCTACTTCCAAGGACATCATATCCTAAATAACAAAGCATTTGTATTTGAGCAGACCGATTTCAAACAGCAGATTTTAAAGGGCAATACCTCTCACAACCATAGCTCTAGATAAGCAAATGAATGTGCTTGACAAAACAAAAGTCTCAATAAATCTTATGTATGAACTGGTTACAATACCTGTATGACTCTGATTTTTTTGTCAGTTAGATTACAGCACCAAGTAACCAAAAAACCTTATTTTTTAAACCAGTAGTGCTTCAGGACTGCGTGTTTATAAGAATCTTTTAATTTTAGCACAGGCTATGTCTTAAGAGGATAATTTCTAATTTTAAAAAATGCACTACAGACTTCTTAAACATAGAGCGAATAGGATATATTTGAAAGAAATGAGAGATTCCTCCAGATAACAAATGCATGTAGTTTCAATATAGTTCTACTGTAAAGTTACTATGGCAGCAGCTTGATGAGGGTGGATTTTAAAAATTATTTTTAAATTGCAAATATGAAAAGTGATAAGTATAATTTGCCAGTGTTTCCTGTAACACCTCAGAAAAAAAAAAAAGAGGGTCATGGTTGTTTTATTTTGGGGGAGGGAGGAAGGGGAGGCAGTGGCAAGAGAGAAGTTATTCTCTCCCACAGACTCCAAAGGACAGAAATACAGAGGGAAAATTTACTTGAGATGCCAAAGTCTTGAGTATTAAGATACAGTTAAAACGAAATCTAGGGACTCCATCAGGTCTTCTGGTTTTCTTTCAGTCCACAAGCACAAGTTAATCTAAATATATTGGTGAATTCCAAATATGAGGCTATCTATTGGGAAGGGAGGAAGTCACTTCCTCACTTTTCAGTTTCCTCGGCATTTATCCCAGCATTTGCATCAATGCTTAGCTTTCTTCAAACACAATTGAACTGCTGCATTTTTACTGATGCCCACAGCCACGTGGTTGGCTACATGCCTGCTTTTGCATGTTTGTTTTTGGCTGGTTGTCCTAAAGCCTTTATAAAGATCTTACCAGAAAACATACAAGTAGAAATAGGCAGAAGTAATGCATTTTCCTTTTATACAGGTTTACATTCCTCTCCTCACGAACACCCACGTCCCCTTGCAGAAAGGGAGCAAGAGACCAGTGAAAATGCACAGACTGCACATTCAATTGTAGTTACTGAACTCATGACCACTTAAGTTGTCAATCCCACTTTCCTTGAAGTAAGAACAACTGACTTTCATGGGCTTTGGAGAGTTTGGTCAAGCCGAATGGGCATTAGACTGGAACACAGTGCTATACAAATGAAATATGCTTTCTAAAACAAGTGTGAAATCAAGCAATAGGAGGAACAGCTGCAACATTTTACTTATAGGCAAAGAACAGCTTGTAGGAGGATACTCCCTTTCCTCTCAGAGCTTTACTGCAAAGGTCCTACAACATAGCACTTTCACAATCAAATGCAAAAGAAAAGAAAAACAAAAATCTCAAAACAATTCCTCCAGACAATCAAATACAAGGCAAACAGAGAACATAACTAGCTATCTATTCTCTCCAACAGCAAATATTTTCTGTAATAATAAGGAAATAACAGTAAGTAAACAAAAAAAACAAATCCACTTTGTCTTGGCTTTAAATCAATGGCCTGGAGAAATAAACTGGAGATATGAAGAGATGCTTTTAGTGGTGGTGTTTTGTTAGCAACAGATAGTTACAGTTTACCATAAATACTGAACAATGAAAGGGTTTTTTTTTAATATCTTTTTAAAATAAAATGGGGGAAAAAAAATCAAGCAGTAAGAAATAACCGAAACTTGAACAAAAGTTCTCTTTATTTCTCTTCCAGAGCTGCCCTGGGCAGAGTCACCACAAAATGGTAGAGTTCTCAATTCTTGCTGAAGTGACGAAGGAGGCCAGCAAAACTGCTACCCTGGACTTCTGCAGGGAGGACTCTGAATTGTTCAGGACACGGGTAGGGATGGTCCCATGGGATTCAGTCCTGAAGGGTAAAGGGGTCCAGGAAGACTGGATGCTCCTCAAGAACGAAATCTTAAGATGAGCCGGTGGGTAAGAAGAGCGGTGTGAATAAACAGGGAACTTTTCCTGAAGCTCCAGGAGAAAAAGACAATCTATCTCCTGTGGAAGAAGGGACAGGCAACTCACGGATAGTATGAAGAAGTTGTTAGGATATGTAGGGAGAAAATTTTTACAACTATATTAACAGTAAGAGGATGGCTAAGGAGAATCTCCATCCTTTACTGGATGCAGCAGGGAATGTGATCACTGAGGATAAGGAAAAGGCTGAGGTTTTCAATGCCTTCTTTACATCTGCCTTTAGAAGTCAGACCAGTTATCCTTGGGGTACTTGACCCCCTGACCTGGAAGTCTCAGATGGGGAGCAGAACAAACCCCCTACGATTCAGATGGAAACAGTTAGAGACCTACTATTCCACCTGGACTGCCACAAGTCCATGGGGCCGGATGGGATCCACCAAAGGGTGCTGAAGGAGCTGTTGGAGGTGGTTGCCAAGCTGCTTTCCACCATCTATCAGCACTTCTGATCAACCAGAGAGGTCGCAGATCTGAGGTTTGCCAGTGGGATTCCCATCTATAAGAAGGGTCCTAAGGAGGACTGGGGGAGCTACAGGCCTGTCAGCCTGACCTTGGTGGCAGGAAAGGTTATGGAGCAGATCACCTTGAGGGAGATCACAAAGCATGTGTGGGCAATCAGGGGATCAGGCCCAGCCAGCATGGGTTCATGAAAGGCAGGTCTTGTTTGACCAACCTGATTTCCTTCTATGATTGAGTGACCTGCCTGGTGATGAGGGAAAGGCTGCTGATGTAATCTACCTAGACTTTAGCAAAGCCTTTGACTCTGTCTCCCACATATTCTCCTGGAAAAGCTGGCAGCCCATGGCTTGGACAGGTACACCCATTGCTGGGTGAAGAACTGGGTGGATGGGGCCAGAGAGTGGTGGTGAGTGGAGTTTAATCCAGCTGGTGATTGGTCACAAGTGGTGTTCCCCAGGGTTTGGTACTGGGGCTTGACTTGTTCAAAATCTTTATTGATGACCTGGATGAGGGTGTTGAGCTCACCCACAGTAGATGGATGCAGATGACACCAAGTTGGCAGGATGTGTCAATTTGCCTGGGGGTAGGAAGGCCCTACAGAGCGGCCTGGATAAGCTGGATAGCTGGGCTGACAATGGGATGAAGGTCAACAAGGTCAAGTGCAGGATCCTGCACTTTGGCCAAAACAACCTCAGGCAACGCTACAGGCATGGGGCAGAGTGGCTGGAAGACTGTGCAGAAGAAATGGACCTGGGGGTGTTGGTCGACGGTTGGCTGAACAAGCCAGCAGTGTGCCCAGGTAACCAAGATGGCCAATGGCATCTTGGCTTGTATCAGAAATAACGTTGCCAGCAGGAGCGAGGAAGTGATCATCCCTCTGTACTCATCACTGGCAAGGCCACATCTCAAGTACTGTGTTCAGTTTTGGCCCCTTACATAGGAAAGACACTGAAGTCCTGGAGTCTGTTCAGAGAAAGGCAATGAAGCTGGTGAGGGGTCTGGAGCACAAGTCTTATGGGGAGTGGCTGAGGGAACTGGGATTATTCAGTCTAGAGAAGAAGAGGCTCAGGGGAGACCTTATTGCTCCCTATAACTACCTGAAGGGAGGCTGTGGTGAGGTGGGGGTATGCCTCTTCTCCTGTGTAACTAGCAATAGAACTAGAGGGAACGGCCTCAAGTTGTGTCAGGGTAGATTCAGACTGGATGTTAGGAAATACTTCTCCTACAGAGTGGTCAGGTGCTGGAATGGACTGCACAAGGAGGTGGTGGAGTCACTGTCTCTGGAGGTGTTCAAGAAACATTTAGATGTTGTGCTGAGGGACGTGGTTTAGTGGGAAATATTGGTGAAAGCGGACAGTTGGACAGGATGATCTTGGAGATCTTTTTCAACCTTGCTGATTCTATGATTCCCACAAATCCACAAACAAGTAATAAGCATTTACCTGTTACTTGCTTGTCTGGAAGAGATGGGATTGGAATGGCTAATCCAAATTTAACCAGGAGACGCTCGTACAACCAGTCAAAGTGCTTGTATCTGTGGTTGACAGATCGATTAGTGTTCTGTAAGAGAAACACAACTCTGAATTTTGACAGGCATCTACAGACAGCAACATGAAACAAGTGCAACCAGTAAATACATGGAACACAAAATAAAACTTACGATGTAGAGCCTTGAATCTACAGTTACAGAACTAAAAATACTAGGAAATAACAAAGCTACTCTTTGGGGGAAAACTCGTGTCAACTATCATTTACAACCCTGTTACCAACTTGAATAAACTTATTTATCCGTACAAATGATCCACATTTGTGAAAGAGAAGAGCCTGTTTCAGACACACTTACAGTGCAGGTCAGCTGATACTCAATGTAGCTCTTGAGACCGTACATTTTTGAACCTTTTTTGGGATCTGCCACCACACAATCAAATGTAGAGGTAGGATAAACCCACATTGGGCCATAATCACCAATCTGTAAGAAATTGCAAATATTACTGTTTTTAATTGAATACATGACATTGTACCAGCTGCAAACAAGGAAACAAATACATTCCATATATGAATGAAGAATATTTTCAGAACGGAGTTTCTAACTTTCTTCATTTAAAAGTTTCAGACGCTTTCAGTGAGCCTGAGAATCAGGAAACAGGGGTTTCCTGCAGCCTAGCAGGTCATTTACCACAATTGTATTTAAGTATTTCTGTACATTTTTTTCCAAATAACTAAGGAGCAGTGAGTTGTAGGTATTATTACCTCAACCATATTTCACTATAATAGTATAGATCTAGAACAGTCTGTTTGTTAGATCAGCAGATGAACTCATCATCATGACTGAATATAGCAAACCTTCATGAATGTACTTTACAGTATTAGGTAACTATCTAGAAAGCTGAGACAGTGTAATGCGTTTTCTGCCCTCTGCATTTCAACAAGGTTTGTTTTTCACGCTCACAAATAATGCAGGTAAGAAAAACACTATTAAGAATAATTTTGAAAACAAAAGAACACTAAGAAGAAAAGAGTTAAGACTTGACTGTGAAAAAACCCTCAGTGATACAGGACTCTGAAATGTGGTCTATCACGACTTTAAGTGGTGTATAGTTTCAGGATGACAGTGACATTTCTAACTACGTATTAAGCACCAATTTTGTCTGACCCAGATACGTTTAACAACCCCGAGGCTAAAAGTTAACTTGGGTAAGAAGGGAAGTGGAGAGAATCTAAAAAACGAAACAAAACAAAAAACCAACACCTAAAACAAGTCAGAAATCAACCACCACCCCACTTCCTCCCTAAAAATAACAAAACAAAAATCCAGCCAACCCACTAACAAAAGTCACACCCGCACCCAGGTCACACCCACTCATCCACCTCCAACTTACAATTATGGGAATCTTCTCTTTTGGTTTTGCTAGCTGCTTTGCCAATAGATACTGTTCCATTCCAGGTTTTGCAAATCCAGGAAATCTAACCAAAACAAAGTGATAAGTTTATTTTGCATCCCATTTCAACATGCACAGAATATACCACCACTAAGAAAAACACTTAGCATTTCTCAAAAATAGAAAAAAATTACAACATGGGTTACCAAATATTTACCCTGAAGAAGCAGAGAAGTTTGTGCTGCTAATCCCTAGCTTTTGTCTGTGTAATACAGGCCCCCTTCTTGCATGACATGTAGTTACTTGTGCTCTGCAGTCCACCAGAGCAAATGTAACAGTAGGGCATGAACTAACATTTGCCACGCCATTCACTGCAGCCCATACTTTGCAGATGCACACATGCACGTACGTACACACGTGCACACCTTCTTGTTGTTTCAGACAATGAGAATTCAACCATCTGAAAGAACAACAAAGTGCAAATTTAAAAAGTACTTCTAAGCATGAGTTAAAATAATTTGTCCACCAATTAGAAAGAAAAATGCACAAAAAAATCACTGTAGCATCCTTAAAGCCTGTGCAAAGGCTTTACGAATAGCAAATAGTGGTTCTCTTTATAATTAAGAAGATACTTAGCCCTTGAAGTATCTATAATCTACTATTTGCTTGCAGAAACACTACAAGTTCGACATACTTTTCAGACAAATGCTTTTAAATTATTTTTATGCTGGTCATACTAAATGGGTTTGCAACAAGTAGATGCCACACTGATGGAGAGGTACTACAGCATAACTGGACAAAATGTCCATTGATGAACAAAATCAACCATCTGTGAATTACTAGTCATGAAAAATTTAACCAACAGTAGGTCCAGAAACACAGAGCTTGTAAAAGCATTGTTTGTTTGTATAATGTCTCCAAAAATAGTTTTGTGATGTACCTTCAGATTTTCCTGAAGCTACATTATCTAATCACATAGATAATACATACTAAATCCACATACATTTTTACCCCCCAAAATATTATTTACATTGCGTATTTCAAGAAGGTTTAATATGCATATTTCAAGAAGGTTTAATAGCAACACATCTATGCTACTTGAAAAATCCCAGTTCTCTTCAATATAGACACATCTGCTCTGCTTTTTCCATTACTTGTTAAGTGGTAGCTTCATAGCAGCTGCACGAGAGTTTCCACGTTGGGACCCCCCAGCCTCTGACGACTCAGTTTCCTTGTAACCAAGGTAAGATGGTGAAGATGATTTCGGGTCATCCCAGTCATCATCCCAATCATCGTCATCAGCAGCTGCTGAAGTAGAGAGGAAGGGTAAAGACAGTTACATACTTTCTCTTTAGAATGCAGAAGCACCCTCCTCAGCACTCACGCACAGATAATCAACAAGAAGAGCTAGCTGGATCTTGTATTTTTTGATTCTTCCTCGGTCATCATCCCCACCAAGTATACGCTGACAAACACTACACTAGAAATCCACTGGGGCTAGAGCGATTAAAAACAATTAAAAGATGCTGATGTGCACAAATACTACAAAAAACATCACATCACTGTTCTATTTTCATAAACTATAGGTTAGTAATATCCAGTTGTAAGTTCTCTTATTTTAGTCCTTTACTACAAATAGGTGAGGAGCCTTCTGAAAGGCTACCATCTTCCTAAAAATCAAGGATTTGGAGACTATGTCTTCACAGACCTAGGACCTACAGGGCATAAATTCAAGGGTGTTTAAGTTCCAGTTATTCAAGTTGAACAAGGTGTCTAAGAACAGATCGCTTGTGAACAAGACTCTGGCTTGAGGCAGGTTTGAGGCACCTATTATTGTGGATCTGATTTTTATTTTTTATTATTATTTTTAAAACCAAACGATGACCTTCATCATTTTAGTATTCAATTTGCTCATATGACGATTTGCTACCTGGAAGGTTTTTATTTTTATTTTTGTATTCACTTTTTTATCAAGTAATTCACTTCCTACAGCTACGAAAGATTAGGTAGTTCCTATATCCATTGCCCACCTACCCTAATTTGTTCAAAAGTAAGAGCATTATTAGCACACCTGGTCCTTGATATGCCTGTGGATGACCAAATGTTGCTGCTGTATCCCAGTTATTTGAAGCACTGTTCCTCTGGCCAGCTGCACTTTCAGGTTTCGTTGCCCAGCTGTCACCAGCGGTTCCATTATCCCAGTTCCCAGACTTCCCAATATTCCAGCCTGACCAAGGATCACTGGCATTATTTACCTACATTGTGTAAACAGAAGACAAAAATAAAGAAGGAATTGACGAAGACGCGAGCAAAGAACATACACTTTCTTCCTGAAGTCTTCGATGTCCTGCTGATAGGCTACAAGTTTGCATTCAGCACTTCACCTTTGTTCAGTTCAGTAGCAGCAGCCAAATCTTACATTCCTAACTACATAGCTCTAAAATGCAGTAAGCACCTGGAAGAACTGATCAGCTTTCCAGCAGTGTGACACTAATACATGGCAATAAATGTTATATCTCCCAAAGGAACTTAAACAATTTGTTCCAACGGTCTTAGGAAGCACTCTCACCCATGGTAAAAATCATTTTACTCTAACACCAAAAGCATGGCAGATGTGAACTACTAGATACATCAATCCACAGACTAACTAGCATATCTGAACCAGAAACTTGAAAGTCAATGATTAGTATGTTCCTGAATGTTTATTTTGTCAAATGCAGATCAGTGGCTTTACTAAAAGCAAATCCTAAGTTGCCCACCGCCAATACTGGGTGTACCAGTTTGGGAGTTATGGCCAGGAATTTGAGCAGCATCCCTGTTAGAGCTTAATTCATTTAAAACAAAGATGAAGGAAGGAAGGAAACAACTGCCAGGAAACAGAGTTTGGCATCTCCCTGTAGACCTACTCCCCCAGCACAAGCTTCTGGTGAAGGTGATCACATACCCTTCTACTAATGTTGCAGTGGAGGTGGAAACCTCAGGGAAAGAGCACACAGCAGACATGTCTCTAACTACTGCATCAATTTCTCAGGTTTACCTGTCAGTAAGTTGGATTAATAGTCTAGCATCCCGCTCTGCAATTTGATTTTTAACACTGCACTTTGAAAAAGCACTGATTAGTTAAGTGCAGTCTACTCCAAATGCTTCAGTGCAGAGAACAACTGGTAGAAAGTGGAAAAAAAAAAAAACACAAATCAAAACCCACACACCCCAAGTGTAGGAGGAAGGAGGAGGAGAAGGGGAAGGAAAGAAAATAAAGCCTACAAAGGTTGCCTTGTTAAGCAGAGGGAGGAACTGAGTTTTGTGAGAAAAAAAAATATCTCAAAGCCTGCAGAATCCAGTGCACTGCCTTTATCATGAAGCAGCATATCAAGGACACCTAATATAATTAATTGCTATAACAACTTACATAAAGCCATAACATTTACATGAAACTGATGATGAAACTGATGCAAGAATACTACTTCCTAGGAGATCTATATTGTTGAGGTCTGCTAATTCTTGGATAGCTGATACACACTGCTAATTACAGTGAAATTGTTTTTGGCTTATAGGGTACCAGGCTGCTCTTATGATGTTCATCCCATACAAGTTTATGTAAAGTGAAAAAAAAACAAACAACATGCCATCAGAATTTATTGTCTTTGTTAAAGGAAAACACAAATGTTGGGGCTCACCCACATAGAAAAGCATGTCTACTCCTAATGCAACTTAGAGCACCTAGAACAGTTTGCATAATGTTCATTTGCATATACTTCTGCAATATATATTGGGGTGATCACTGGCAAATGAAAGCCCACAAGTGGGATGATTGCCAAGAGGCTGAGTAAAGTTTTCCTCTTCTCTGTAGTTGATGTGAAATCTGGTACATGAGTGGGTGGCAAAGAAGATTCACTGCAAAATAAGGGGGAGGTAATAACAGTAATACTGAGTACAGTACTAAAGAATGGCTGTCAAAAGCGATCATCACTGAACTTGCAGACAGTTGCTGATACACATTAAATGCTGCACAACAAGGGGAAACGGGTTACTTAAACTGCTCCTTGAGATGTTTTATCTCTGGGCCTACAGGGAAGCACTACTCTGAAATCAGAGTTTTACCTCTGAGACATCCAAAAAAGCTCTGGGATAAACTCTTTCCCCTATGCAGGTGACCCATATGGCACCAAAGGTGTGGGATGTGCTATCCTCATTCAGCTCCTTTCAGCTGAAGGGCACACATTTCTTTCTAAGGCACTGGCAAAGAGGGTAAGAGACAGGTCAGGGATGTGTACACAGCTGACACATCTGAGAGAGCGCTTAGAGGTCACCCTTCATCTTTCTTCAAATGTTTGCCTATATACACACATGCTATGGACGCTTCCAAGCAGTAGCCAAAATCAGTAAATGTAGAGAAGGGTTCAGAATCCAAAGGTCTGCCTTCTTAATGTCTCACAACAACACGGAGGCCCAAGTAAAGACAGATCATTTATTAAAGGAATAATCTCAGCTCCATTCAGCAGTTCTGCAGATCTCAGCAGCTGACAAATTCCATAAGAGAAACCATTTCTGCAGCTTAGCTCTGGTTGACTAAACCTTAATTAGGCCAGCAAGTATTCTGTAAGTGATTAACTTGCATGTTGTCACACCTTTAGCATTCCATAACTGAAACTGATAATCCTCTGATCTCTCTTTAGGCAGCACAGAAAAGATGAAGAGTCCCTGCAAGAAGCTGTTATTTAGTTAATCTAAGGACACAGTACCCCTAACATCCAAGCATACAAAGCAATCTCAAACACAAATGCACAAAAAGAAAACGCCTCACCACGCATAATTAAGAAACTAATCAATCTTCAAGTGAAATGCTGTGTCTCTGCTCCTCAAAGTAACATCAAATAAGTACACACAGATTAAATTGATGGATAAATTCCTTAAAGGCAACCAATTTTCCCTTTTGTAGACTGCTACAGCCTTGTTCACTCCTACTACTCTAGGAGAAAAACTGGAACAAAAACAGCTATTTGGGGGACGGACAATGGAGGGAACACACTGCTAAATATTTTAAGAATTCTCCATTAAGGACAGATGCAAACTCACTTTAGAACCAGATGATAATGGGTGAGGGGGATGGGGAACAGACAGGAGAATTCTAGCGTATTTTCAAAGATCTAATTATAGTTGAATGAGAAAAAGAATTTCACCACAACAGCAAAATCCTCAGCTTAGAGATGGAAGGTCATTGTCTTCATCAAATGAAACACGAAACACGAAAAAGTGACATTTTTGCTATCTTCTAAGAATCTGAAGTTATAAAAAAGAAAAACACTAAGTCACTGTGGCATCACTCTGTCCTAGCTAAAACATCTTTTTTTGACCTCCTGACCACATAAATAATTCCTGGCAGACTCCTTCCTCATATTAATGGATGCTTCTGATTGAAGAATGGATCAATTTTACTCCTAAAGGACAAAAGCCAAGACAAATCAAACAGTGTTCAGATGCTAAAACTAAGCTGAGTACCCCAAAAGATCCAGGTAGCTGTGCCACCAAAAGTAATCCTTTCCAACTGTAAGAAATAAACCTTGAAACCTGCCCCAAGAGACAGAAGCCACCTTGAATAAGTGAGCAGTGAAAACAAGCTTGATCATATCAAGGAAAGTCCAGGACAGCCAAAGCTGCAATGAGAACTATGACACTCTCGAAAAGACATTGAAGCAGAGGCTATTCACAAAGTAGCCAAGAAGCTGCATTGCTCCATGGTAGATTTCCATCCATTAACTTCTGACTCAACTGAAAAAAGCCATGTTTGTGAGGCAAAGTAGTATTTTTAGAAAGATATATAACTTGAAACAGAAAAGAAAAAGCCCATACTTCAGTTACGGGGCGAGGGGAGGGAGAAAATCCTGTCTGTTGGCATCTTAGCTTTAGCTTTGTCATTTACAATTCTATATATTTATCCAATGATAAATCTCGCAGGCTTCTGTTTTCATTACCCACACAGGAATATTTAAATGACAATCAAGTCACCTTAATATCCTTGTTTTCTTTTTACTTGACGTCAGTCCCTAATGTCTTTCTTCTCAAAACACAGATGAGAAATGTCAGAGACTTATCCAAGTAGCAGTCACAGTAAAGCCAGAAACAGAAGAGATTCCCTGTTTCCCTTTGATGTTGTTCTCTAGATATCCCAGGGTCAGGCTACAAAAATTAACCAGGCTTTATCCTTTCATTTTGGGAAATGCACTCTGTAGTTTTGTTTGGTAACAGAACAGGGGTTTCACTCATTGCATTTTTTGTAGGAGGAGTAGTTGAAGAGTATGACTGGCCAAGACTTTTCAAAGTACCATTCTCAATGACAAATGCTGAAGACTTCACCTTAAAGTAAGACATGTTCAATGAGCAAGAAAAATTTTAATCAGAAACAGTATACTGCAGGAACTGCCCCCTGCTGTGGTGAAGGAGACGGTTACAACACATGCCACATGGCACTATGTCTGCAAAGCAGGAGCACTTCTACAAGAACTGACAAGACTGTCACCATTATCAAGTTAAAATATTCTTTACTTACTCAATGCCAAACTGCTAGACCACAAAGCTACCACACAAAACAAGAAGTCTATCAAAAACTGAACTACAAGAAAAGGAACATGCAAACATAATAAACTGTGGGAAAACTATTTCAGGGTTAGATTTTGCCTTACAGTATGGGATCATGATGTTGAAGAGTGATCACAATACCACAACTTAACAACATGCTGCCTGAGCCTTTATTCCATTAGGACACCCACAAAACACAGCTCTGTAATTTGGACAGGTACAACCACTGGCCTGTTTTGGACAATTATATTTTTGTATGTGAATGTAATTCAATTCAAAGCATGCAAGCCACTGTTTTATGGAAATCACTGCCTGGTGTCCTTGTTAAAAAAAAAAAAAAAAAGAGTTGATCACAAACTCCTGTCACAATTCTGAATGCAATATCATGACTTAGATCACAGAATTACAGAATCGGAGAATTGTGGGGTTGGAAAGGACCTCCAGAGATCATCAAGTCTAACCACCCAAATGCGGAGAAAAAGTGTTGCTTTCAAATTACATGTAGCAAAAGAAGATGTTGAGGTGTCATCTGTAACAAGAATTGGAATTTAATAATCACAAGAACCAGCAAACTAGGATACTGAGTATTCTGGTCATTTATGAACGGTTATAACCCAAATAGCTTTGCTTGAACTTCTTTTTAGACGTCTTTTACACTATGCCCTTCAAGAGATGATTTATGTGCACAGAGATAACTATACATTAAGTCTTACAAACATACATTTACACAGAGTTAAGGTTTATTAGTTAAGGAAGCACATTTCTGAAGTTCATTAAAAAAACCAAAACACACACAATTGCAACTTCTATGGTGAACCTACCTACATACTTTAGAAGGTATTTTAGCGTACCAGTTTAACAAGACAGACGGAAGTCAACCAAATACGAGTGAGTCATGCATTTCCCATTTCCCACAGCAATACTTCTACCTCACTGAGCACGCATAGCTATGCCACAGAATTGAAAGACTGTTTCAGGAATGCAATAACACACGCCAGTTTCCACAGAATAGTGCACTTTTAGTAATAACGCTATATTTATTTGTTTTGATCTTAGTATTTAGTACTTTCCATAGCCGTTCTGGTGATGTATGCTACATAAATTAATGAATACAATTTGTCTTTACAGCATTAAGCTGCAACTATTGGAAAAGATATTAAGTACAGCTTTGGGGATAGCTCCCTTAGTGTTCTTATGCTTCTTCAATAACTTATGTCTACACACCTGGCAAGTTAAGAATTGCCTCAGTTCCTGCACACCAAACCAGGCATTTTCTCTGTTTTTGATTTGTCCTGACTATACAGAAGTCCCCCAGTTTTCTGAAGGGAAAGGATCTTCTGGACTTAAGAAAGTTTATTTTCATACTCTTCAGCAACAGTGTATCAGTTTATTTTTCTTCTACCTGGAAGAAATTATCCCAAATCATTTCACTTACTACTGGCTAAAACAGTATGTCTGACCTACCTTAATTTAAGTTCATTTCAGTGTCATCACTGCTAGTGTTATTTTAATGCCAGAAAAAACTTACTGGTAACTTCCGTGACTCTGTAAAATTACTCCTTAAAATTAGCAGCCTTCACTGTCACTCAGGGGAACAGCTGATTGACTTAGAAGAAAATTCCTCATTCTTTCACTTCCTTTGTGTAAAGACTACGAGGTCAAGACAGCATGAGACCCACAGAAGCCATGTAAGAGGTCGCATCTTCACCATTTAAGGGTTACTTAAATTGTACTTTGTTGACTAATTTATTCAAAGGCTTTTCAGACATGAAACCACAAATGTGAGAGGCACATGTAACAATAAGATCTCCTATCTGCTTTTCTTCTCTGGGGACAAAAAATAGTCACCTTTAACCATTTATTCCCTAGTTTGTATATAATTAGCTTCACTGCTTCCTCTGGTTGTTTTTGTCTGCCCCAGTATTTTCTACATGTAGTTCTTGGAAACATCCACCTTCTCTTGGTTATTTGGGCATGACTGTTTGCTACCTGCTTGAGCCTCTTTAAAGAAGCTGCTCCAAGCTCTACCAAGATACTTATCGACGGCACACTACCGACTCAAGGAACTAGCTGGGGAAGAGAAAACTGCCAAGTTGTGCCAAATTCTTCTCTTTAGGAAATATCTCAGGACCCCTTTCCTATTGTCATTTTACATTTGTAGCTAATCCAGGTATGGCACAACACTAATGTGGTGTTGGGGTCATCGTATCTTTCTCAATGAAAATGGAAGTTAGAAGAGTAGGTAGCATTAGTTATTAATTTATGGAACAACAAGAGAAAAGATCTTAAAAAAGCAAAGATAAGGAGCAGTGCACTGTTCAACCTGATGATCTTTTTCTAACACCAAAAAATTAAGGGTTTCATAGTAAGAAACCAGAGACATCTTATCTTCTTAGAAAGCAAAAGGGAATGCAAACAGAAGGAGGAACTAAGTCTTATTTAGAGAGATGCAGACATAGGAATGGATTTGGGAAAACTATTACATGCAGTATTTCTACTTGATAAAAGCAGCCTTCTCCCTGAGATATAGCAGAACATCTAAAGTTATGCCAACAAGAGTACAATGCATAAAGCTAAAAAAATAAATTTGCTGGAATTTTATTTAAGATGTATTTCTGAATGGATGGACTATCCAGCTGAGGACTGGAAAACCAAGACAGAAAAACATTCTTGGTCATAAAGTTTACATTAAAACAGCAAGTCTCTTTTTAAAAAAAAAAAAAAAAGCCAAACAGTAACTTAGCTAGATCTTTTTTTTTTTTAATAAGGCTTGGAACTGAAAGACAGCAAGACAGCCCATTCTGTCTTTACCAGTAGAAGAATGGTAGCCTTTTCAAGAATTAAGTCATCTTTTTGACCTGCTGAAACTGGGGGCTGTGGATATTATGCAACGGCTTGAGTTGGAAGGGACGTTAAAGTCCATCTCATTCCAAATCCCTGTTGTGGGCAGGGCTGTCACCCATCAGATCAGGTTGCCCAGGGCCCCATCCATCCCAGCCTTGAACACCTCCAGGAACGGGGCAACTGCAACTCTGGACAACCTGTTCCAGTGCAAAGTTACATGTATGTTAAAGCAACCTTAATATATTAATAGTAATAAAAATTCTAAGATGTCCTGTTTATTTACAAGTGCTTTTATAAAATTTTCCTGTAATAAACTCAACCCCCTACCCCATTAGTACAGCAGGTAACAAAATGTCAGCAGTTAGGAATGCTGCTTTTTCTTGTTCAGTGCACCAGACTACATCTATGAAATTTTAGTTCCCACTACATTAACACCTAATTCCTTGTATTTCTACACTTTCCATAGTCTGAACACACAAGTTGTATTTGTAGATGAAGCACTTTGTATATTGACCCAATCACTCATTAAGCAACCTGAAAATAGCAAGTCAATTGCTTACAACTGTGCATCTGAATACAGCTCAATCCAAAGCACCTGAACAAACTTTTGTTAACCAGTGCAAATGCTAACACAATCAAGTGTGGAGTAATACACTTGAGGAACAACCCAGAGAGCAGAAGGCTATATTCTTATAGGCAACAGCTGTAGAAGTAAAGCTGGTACATAGGGGATGAACAACACAATGACTTCCTGATGCAACAGTACAAGAGCCAATGCAATCTTTCAGTATATCAGGCTTTTCCATGCCAGAACTGCAATATTAAATCTCTGTTTTGCATCATGCGACTTACAAAGGAGCAGTGCATAAAATTCTAGTATCTTCATTTTATAAATGAGACACAAGATCAAAGAGATTGCAGAAGGTGGCTTTTCTGGGGGAAAGAAAAAATTCTTACAAGAAGAAACAGATGGAGACAATTAACCATAAAATTTTTGCACAGGGAAAATATCATGTACTGAAGAGCTCTCTGATCTGGAAGAAAGGCATAATACCCAAAAGCTAAAGCCAGACTGCTCAGTATATAAATTAAATTCTTACTAGCAATAGGACATGTGAACAAAGTACCAGATCAGTGTCAGAAGCTGAAGAAACTAACATTCAAAGCAAGACTTAGGCTCTTCTAGAAAATATATTTAATCAAACAGCAGTTTGCTGAATCCAGATTTAAAAAAAAAAAAAATCTCAAGGAAACTGAAATCACAATAAAATCTTGACAATGCAACAAGATGGCTTCTGCTACAAAAAGGCAGGAAAGCGAGAAGCCCAAACATACCAGCCTGAGGGAATTTATTAGCTTCCCCCACATCTTGCGTGACCTTGGCTGCATCCAGATTCACACTCTCCCCTTGCTCTCTCCATCTCCAGCAATACGGTTTTACTATAATGCACAATGGTATGCTGCTTCTCCAAACTGTCTCACAGAGCATTTGAAGGATAATGGAGAGGAGTCAGACACATAAGAATAATACACTGATAAAGATGAGACAAGCTGTTCACTTGGAGTTACCCCATTCCAAAACTTGTTATGAAGAAACTGCAATTTGTTTGTATCACAGATTCAGTATACTGCTGATCCTATGTAAAATGTTAGGCGCCTGCCTTTTCAAGCTTTGCCTCCTCCAGAAATGCATCTTCCAAAACTACATTGATGTAGTAATTCTCTATTTCCAACACAACAGATCTTTTATTGTAATTCTTCCTCCTATGTAGGCAAGGGCTTTTTTTTCTGCCCTTTTCCAGGCACATGAGTACCTTCTGTTAAGCACAGATGCCTTTACCACCATTCAAAACAGTCTAAGCTACTATACAATAAGTAGTTGTTCCTAGGTAAAATTTATTTACATATTTCATTCATAAGAGAAACAGTACTCAGATGTTACAGAAATAGGTGCTGCAAATATTTCAACGCTTCAAATTTAAAGTTTGGCTAGAGACTCTTAAGGATGAAAAACCAGAGCAAGGATAACTGCAGAACAAATGATGATCCCACTCTACCTTCAAAATTACTGTAAATTAGTGAGTTAAAAGGAACCTGTAATCAATGGTTTGTGCTCTGCCTGAGAGGAGAAATTCATGAGGTATATCTGAAGTTCTGTGTTTAACCTAATTATTCACATGGCATCGACTAAAAAAAAAAGTTTGGTGATAAAAATTGAGACAGTCATATTGAGGTCTGGAGCTCTGACTGTAAGCGTGCGGGTGTACATGTGTATATTACACATACGTATCCTGTTTATACAGTACTTGAATGTACTATATACATGCCACAGTATCACAGACTGGCTGAGGCTGGCAGGGACCTCTGGGTCCATCCGGTCCAGCCCCTGCTCAAGTAGGGTCACCCAGAGGAGGGTGCCCAGAACCATGTCCAGGTGGCTGTTACAGATCTCCGAAAAGGAATGGGCAACCTGGGCAAGTGTTCTGTCATCTGCCCAGTAAAAAAGTGTCTACTGATGTCTGGGTGAAACCTTCAGTGTGTTAGTTTGTGCACATTGCCTCTTCTTCTGTCACTGGGCACCACTATAAATAGCCTGGCACTGTCTTCTTTACACCCTCCCATGACTTTGCATGGAGCACAACATCAGGAAGCACTTACAGATGCCACTGGGATCCGTCCCCTCCTCCACCAACTTTTCTATTAGACAGTCATAACAAAGCAAACTACAAATGATTACTGAATAGTTAGAATCTTTTAGTTAAAAGCAAGGCGACCTTGTATTGACCTTGGCACTGTCTAGCTCAGTACAAGGAAGCATAAATTAAATATCATACAGTCATGTATACTGACTATCATGAGAAAACATCACTTACAGTTTTCAAGAGATCTCAATTCATCTCAAAGTTCTGTGGTATAAGTTACAGTCAAGAAAACTAATAATTGATTTTTAACTGCCACAAGCTAGGCACATTTTCCCAGCTGCTACAATGAGTAAGGCATTTACTTTCTAGTAAGCGAGAGTTTTGCATGCTGCTGCTGGAAAGAGCAGGTTTTGTTCTTGGGCTGACCTATGGACTTTGACGTGTTTAATTGCTCCAACGTGTAACACATGTAGCAATCCGCAGAACATAACAAACTGCTTGTGTTTAAGATAATGGCCGCCCTCATATATTTGACCTGAACCTAAACACTTGCTGCTTAATGAAATGACATGCCAGACAAAAAGTATGAAAAAATAAAAAATGAGAAAAAAGAAAAACATTCTTCTAGAGAAAACGAAGTCTCTTCTCCAACTGACAAGAGACAATACCAGAACTTGCTTCATCTTTTTTAATCAAAGAAACAAATCTTACTCAAATTCTGAAAGATACATGTCCACCTCTGGCTCGTGATGCACAGAACACCCAATAGTAGTAAACATTAAAAAAAAAAAAAAAAAAGTAAAAATAAAAGGACAGTTCCTTAAAAAGGTAAGCATACTGATGCAATTAACTTAATGCAAATCTGCTAAAAGTGAGAGTTCATTTACACATGATGGGTACAAACACAGATGGAGGTAGCCAGAGTTTTACATGGTTGTAGACTGTAAAAAGTAAAATGCTCTGTTTTTTAAAGTGGTAGAATGCTTATTTTTTTCAGCAGTGACAGTAGCTGAAGAGATGCACAGAATAAATAATCAACAGAAGTGCTCCTTAAGGAAAACATAATTACTTCTATTAGTAATTCTACGAGGGTTCACAAATACGGTACAGCATAGCTGAGAAATGCAAGCAGTTATATCAACAGAACTGCCACGCTCACCTGGAGACCTACCTGATTACTGCTTTTTGCAGCCGAGCTGGTCTGAGCTGTATTTGAAGAGAGGGCATCGAAAAAGGCTTGGTCAGCTAATGAATTGCCACAACTAATTCCATCCTTTGTACCGTCGGTTATAATCTGAAATGAAAAAAGTTGCAGAAGATTTTTTATGCTTCCATGAATTCAATTACACAGTTTATCACATACCATTCTAACACTAGACGTTAAGATGGCAGCATACATCCTTTCTGAATTTAAATTCAACAGTACCTTCTACAAGTAGTAGTTCAATAGTATCTTTTACAAGCAGTTGAGTCTGGAAGACTCATTTCCACAACAGATAGAAGCGGAGTGCATTAGCACAGTGTAACACATTTATGGCAGCAGATACGTATCTATAAATTCATTAGGGATTAACAAGGGTGCTAACATTACTGCTTGGAGACTGAGAATTCAGGATCAGTCTGGGACAAGTTAGGAGAGCAAAAAGCTACTCAGAAGCTAACCAGATGAATACAAGAAACAAGATTATGCAAGCCAAGCATATTTCCCACCCGGAGTTTTTTTTTGTTTGTTTCTTTTTGTTTTTGCTTCTCTATTTGCTTGTTTGCTTTGTAAAAATAATCAGCACTGGTGAAGGAAGGGAAGGGCATGCCTTAGACACACTGGAGGAGTTACAGCCAGAAATCTTGAGCTAGCAGATGACCTGCAGATATACACATGCTCTATGTTCCAAAGGTGAATTAGATTCCATGCTTTACATTCAGAGATCTTTTCCATCCCCACCTCAGTAACACCAGTCTTTAAGCAAAGAGCAGATCAACACACAGAGGAGACACTGCAGGCCCTCAGATAGATAAATGGAGCAGTCCCTGGATTTGAGATCCCATACCCTGAGCCCCAGACGTGCATTTCTATTCCAGAGATCTTATAAGCATGTGGCATGTCAGCCACAGCAAGAGCAGAGCAAACTCGTATTACTCACTTCACTTCTGCATCTGTGTTCTAAGATGGGAAAACAACATTATTGGATCACGAGACAAAACCAGAAGCAAACTCAAAATAGCTCATGTTCTGCAGATCACCGGGATTCACAATGGCTAATCTTTCACTGCACTTCTTGGAAAACCACTAAGAAGCACAGTAGTTTTAGATGACATTTGCCATAGTCTGCAAAGTCAGCTACAGTTGTTTCAGTATTATACATTCTGAATATTAATACTAGAAGTTTCACATTTGAGCTGGTCAGCAAACCAGATGATTGCTTTTTCAGAAGTTCCGCTTTTTTAGCACGCAGTGATGCACTCACTTACCTCAACATAATCTGTTGGGACAAGTCCTCTTTCTCCTTGGCTGTTTTTTCCTTCTAACCACCCTCCACCGACATCCTAAAAAATAATACACAAATAGTCTTGCTAGATGGATCCCACAGCATGCTTTAAGCAACTCAGGAGGAAGCACTGTCTTGCTGTCAAGTGCTGAATGCAAGATTCAAAAGACAGTTATGACTACAACAAACACACTTAAATCTGCTGAAGAAGGAGGTACTTGTTTAAAAGAACACAGACCATACTTGTTTAACATGGCTACTGTGGGCTTGAGGTTTAACAGGCATGAGGGGAAAAAGGTTGATTTTGAGCACTTTCGATCATTCGTGCAACCACAGTCAATTCTCTGTGCATAAAATACAACAACTGTGTGCTGTTTCCAAAACATTCATTTTATTCAGCATTATAAAGAGGCAAGATACAAAGAATTAAGCTATTGGTAGCCTTTGCATAATCTAGACTTCACCTGTGGAAGGTGCAGATGTGTTCAATGAGTGGCAGCTACAGCACAAGAACATCATGGCTAACCTCAAGGATCAGAAGCCCTGCCACACAAGATCTAGAAACACTCCTAGTTTACATTTAGCATCATCTTGGAAAGCACTAAGATTTCCGCATGGCATCCTGATCTTGGTTTTCTGAACACATATTTCACATACATTTGCAGATAAGCAAAGTCAATTTCAAGACAATGTTAGATGGAATAAGACAGTTCTGCATTAAAAATCAAGCTGCTACTTGAACACAGTTACATGTCAAGTTCATTCACAGGTGAGTTCTGGAACCACATACCATATACAGCAGTTACTGAATTTCAGGTTCTTAATTTGCTTTTTAATTGATGTATTTGTTTATGCACAATTTTTTTTCTTTTACTTAAAAAAAATTATGCAATCCTGCATATAATGAGAGAAGTCTGCTTATGTATTCAAAGATTTCAAATAGTAAAGACCAATCATTTATTGAAATAAACCTTCATTTGCTTTTTCATTATGGAACTAAATGATCACACAACACCACAAACAACTAGATATCTCAGATTATAAATTCAACTAGTTTGGTTAATCTGCAGGAGTATCTTATCTCTTATCTTAAGCCAGAAATCACATTTGTACTGCACTTAATAGCAGTCACAGAATCACAGAACTGTAGGGGTTGGAAGGGAGTTCTGGAGATCACCAAGTCCTGCTAAAGCAGGTTTCCTACAGTAGGTCACACAGGAAAATGTCCAGGCGGGTCTTGAGTATCCCCAGAGAGGGAGACTCCACAGCCTCTCTGGACAACCTGTTCCAGCGCTCTGTGACTGGAAAGTTCTTCTTGTGTTTGTAAGGAACTCCCTGTGTTTCAGTTTATGCCCATTCTCCTTGTTATGTCACCGCACACCAGTGAAAAGATTCTGGCCCCAATCACTTGACTCTTGCACTTCAGATATTTATAAACAGTGATGAGATCACCTCTCAGTCTTCTCCAGGCTGAAGAGTCCCAGGTCTCTCACCAATGGACTCCGATGATTTCTGCTACTGCTGTCTCTACACTTACCACATCAAAAAAGACCAAGAGCCTTTGTTACAATTTACCCACAGTTTAGTCATGGGCAGCATGAAATAAGTTTCTACTTCGTTTGAGTATATTGCCGTATCACACAAATGGCTCGCTCAGCAAAAACCAGCTTGAAAGCTGTAAACTATTTATTTAGTCCTACCATTGGAAAAAATATTAAACTCCTGATTTAGTTATTACTTACCTCTGCTCCCATAAAATATCCTATTGAAGAGGATGCTGGTTCTACTAAAGGTCTGCTTCAAGTATTTATGGTCAGTGGAACTAAAAAGTATTAGGATTATATATGATTATGTTCTTTTAAAAATTTGCCTAGGCTTTTCTTCTTCCTATGCAACCAGATAATAAAATCTGACATCAAAATGAGGATTTGTTTGTTTGAAAAAGAAAGGCTGTTCACTGAGCCATATCACTGAAGATTCAGAAGCATCATCAACTTACACTTACCTCGTTAAAGTGTAAGAACTATAAAGGCATGCTGAAATTACTAAATCAAATGTCAGTGCTCAAGCATATGATTAATTTAAAATTTCCTTGACAGCATTATGTCAGTATTTTCCCCACTGCTTCACTGCACCTTGCACATATTGCTTTATTACAAAAGAGAACTAAAAAAAGGAGGGAGTACACACTCAGATGTAAAACTCATCACCATCACTAGCTCACCCTTCTGCCTTGGCACTCAGCACTACTTAGATGAAAAAAGTCAAGCAAAAAATTCCAAAGCATGTAGGCACAGTCTGAGAGGGCCTCCATTCTCCAGAATTTTGCTGATTGTATTTGTTACCACAACACTGCTAGAAAATTCTTTGGGTTTAGTTTATGTGCTACTACTTCAGGGGAGGGTAGACAGGGATTTCAGATGCCACCTAGAACATCTTTTCCTTCATTTGCTGGAATTAGGTCAGGACAGTGCACCGAAGCCCTGTTTCTATTTAATATCTCTTACCAGGTTGGTAATTGTGATGATCTCCCCTTCACTGACGGTCAGCTCATTGTTTCCAGGCTCAGCAGCAAAGTCGTACATAACACGAGCCTATATGTTAAAAGAAAACAGCAGTGAGTCTTCTGTCATGTTCAGAAGATTTAATGGAGGAAGTATGAGTTAAGTAGCAGAAATACTGGACATAAAAAGAACAATTTCAACATGTAGGGAGCTGACAGTTTCTGAATTAGAACCCCGAGTTGAATGCTAACACAAATTTTATGGGATTAAAATCTCCTTAAAGCATGTCAGAGATGACCATTTTAAGACTGGCTGTTTTCTGCCATCTCCTGAACTGCCTGTACAGCGTTTTTTTTTCCAGAGGAAGAAGGTACCAAACAATCCAATTAATATCTTCTTCTACAAGACACATTCCAACTCCAATTTGGGTAAAGGGGACTGTTTCACAGAGTAAGCAATTTGGCCAAAGGAAACTAAAAGTTATTGCAGATGTGGGTAAACTCTTCTTGTGGGTACACAAGAAGTAAGATGTAAAACTATGTTCTGAAATTCCTTGTAAACAGGAGGAACTATGCAAATGCGCATAATGAGAGTAGGCCTGCTATATGTTGACTGGAGCAGGGAGGAGAAAATAACCCAATCACCTAATTATTAAGTGTTTAGACACCATACTGTCACTGTGTACTGAATCTGGTATTACACTCCTTAAAAAAAATGTTGCTTGAAACACTGACAAAGCTGTCTAGTGTTTAAAGAACAGTTCTGCTTTATACACTATGACACAACTGCTTGTAAGACGATATTCCCAAACACCTTTTCATTGCCTTCTATTGAATTCCTCTCCAATCTAAAGCAGAAAAGACCTTCAGGAATTACAAAGTGATTATATTTATTTTCCTGCAAATTGTCGAAATTGATGCAGAGAACATCTGACAGAAACACATGTAATTCACCCAAGAACCTTAAAGGAAGGTCTAGCATAAAAGTTTCAGCCTGTCATTTAAAGTGACATATTAGATAAACTTTAAGTCTGACCAAACAAGAGAGCAAGCAACCCTTTATCTAAACTTATCTTTCCTGGAAATAGAACTCATCGTACTAAAAGAACTTACAAATAATAGAAGCCTTTGTTGTGTACATCTCAAATCTTCACGTTAGCCAGGTGCCCCAGAAGTAATCAATACATTATTTCATCTGATTGATGACAACAGTGAAGTATTACAGAGCAGCAAAAGGAAAGCTAGACTGCTGGTCAGGAAAAGTACAGGTGTTAGACAGCACTAGTAACTATAACAAAAAGCTCTTCTTGCCCAGCTGAAATAACAATGTATAAACTCAGTTACAAGATAAAAAATGAATATCTGTGGTTGTACAGGAAGGTCTCTAAAACTGGTAACACAAGCATTACTTTACAGGCCCTCCAGTTCACAGAATGGACAACTAAGAAAAGAAACCACCTCCCCATTAGCTCCTACAGGAGCAGCAGAAAGTTTGATTTGAAGAAACACATCCATTTCTCCAGCCTATCTGCAAGACTATGATGTCCATATCAACACATATGCTTTTAGTTTCCTCAGTTCATGCACAAGTAGGCTTTGTTCCTGCTGTTTAATATATACATATAAGTCCAAGAAAAACAACTTTATAATACTGTTACTAATAATGTCAGACAGTGCCTACAGGAAGGGCCTTCTTGCCCTTTGGGAAGGAAAAAGCGAAACAAGTTGTTTCTGCCTTCTCTATATATGCTATACATATATATATATGCTTCAATATATGTAAGGATGTTAAACTTCATTTTTATAGCAGGTTATCAACACATATTCCATTAAGCAAGTCTACTTAGCATGGCTCAGATGATGGGCATCTGACCTGACAGGAAAGCAGCCTTCTTAGCTACTTCAAGTAGTACAGATGGCATTAAGTTCATGCTTAAAAAGAGAGTTCACCAGGACACATGCAATTTTATTAGTCTTCAGAAGTGGTACAATATCCTACAGTAATGACCTGACTGGAAAACTAAAATACTTGTGTCTAATAACCTTGAGATCAGGTGCAAATACTTCATTCTCCAATGACTTGTTCAGAGAAATCTGGAAGAATCCAGCATGTATGGAAGAAAAGAGGAAGACAGATGCACAGGATTTAATAAAGTCCTTGTGCCATGTCTATCCACTCACTTGCTCCAGATTCCAATTTCACTGAGAATAGAAGAAAAGGAGGGGAAAAAAAATCCCACAAAAAACACTCAGTTTTTCCCTTGCTGCACTTTGACAGATTGAAAGAACTGTGGTACTTAAAAAATGGATTACTGTAAAAACATCAGACACTTGAGATATGTTTGCAATCTGATCCATATATCAATAACTCAAATATATTCCTCAGAGGTTTTTTATTATTACTATTTTTACTTTTTGCTGGTACTCTCTCTTCATTTGCTTCACTGATAGAGTATTGTAAATCCTCTAAATAAGTAACAGTTGCCGATCAATTATGCTGGGGGGCATTAGGCCCAGCACTGCCACTGGGCAAGGAAAGGGGTTGTATGGCTCTGCTCTGTGCTGTGTGGCCTCACTTCAACTGCTGCGTGTGAGTTTGGGCACCACAATATAAGAAGGACATAAAGCTATTAGAGAGAGGTCCAAGAGGCTACAAAGATGGTGAAGGGTCCGAAGGGTGAAGTGTATGAGGAGCAGTTGAGGTCCCTGGGTTTGTTCAGCCCAGAGCAGAGGAGCTGAGGGGAGGCCCCACAGCGGCTGCAGCTCCTCACAGGGAGCAGAGGGACAGCGCTGAGCTCTGCTCTCTGTGACAGTGACAAGGGCCCCAGGGAACGGCATGGAGCTGCGTCAGGGGAGGGGCGGGTTGAGTGTCTGGAAAAGGTTCTTCACCAGCAGGGAAGTTGGTGGGCATGGCACAGGCTCCCCAGAGCAGCGGGCATGGCCACAGGTGCCAAAGTTCAAGGAGCACTTGGACATCACTCTTAGACATAGGTTTGAATTTTGGATGGTGCTGTGTGGAGCCAGGGGTTGGGCATGATGAACCTTGTGGGTCCCTTCCAACTCAGGGTATTCTGTGAATCTATGATCAATTGTGCTCACAGCAGCTTTTAAAGTAGCTTGCCTATCTAAACCCATGTTGGTGAGTGATCCATCCCTTCATCGTTTTGTTCAAGTACATACAACAAACACCATGCATTACAGCACGAAATTTGGAAAATATCACTGGCACCAACTCAAAATTTGATCATACCTTTGAAAACACTTTTCCCATGGATAGGACATCTACAAGAAACAGATCTTGTGTTATGCTGCAGATTCATGTGTTTCAGCCACATGCTAAAGTTTCAAAAACTTCTATCACAAGATGACAGCTTCCCTAGGACAGATAAGGGTGGCATACGCTACAAAGAAAATAGCCATAAAAGGTTCAAAGCATGAAATTTCACTAATAAATGTGCACTCTCCTTTTAGTAGTTAGCACGTTAGTCAGAGCTTCAGCCATTCAGTATTGCACTTTTCAAGGGATAGAGATTCACAAGGTTGGGCTGCTTCAAAAGCAGACTGCGGGTTCATGGGCGCTCTCCAGCTTCATGTCCTACTTCCCATGCTGCTGGGAGCAGTAGCTTTCAGATTCATAGAGAGAAGATCAAATCCCCTATTTCTTTTCTGGAAAGTAACTGGGGCAGATAAATCTTTTCAAAGAAATTAGCAACACACTAGAGAAGCAGAAATCATAATTTGGGGAGCCTGGTGAAATGTCTACAGAAGAAGAAGAATAGAGACAAAGAACTAGCGGCAAATAATTCCATTCAGAAATAGGCAGTATTTCTTCCTACCATACTGCTGCTATTCCCAAGGGATAAGTGACATGGCTAAAAATTAGAACAATTAGTAGCCAGAGTCAACAGGAAAAAAAATGCTTCAGAAACAGAGGTAGGAGCCAGCCCATTTCCTTCCCACCTCAGAGTACTGAATATACCACCTTTCTTCCAACAGTAGCATCATTTAGATTAATTTAACCTTCTCCCTTCTTTATTCTAAAACCCAGGTTCACCCAAAAGCTATTACATACTCCGGGACTGAATAGTTTTTCACTGCAGCAACAGCAGTATCTGGTGCTATGATAAAACAAACCTGCCTCTTTGTTTTAGTCCACCTATCACAATTATACCAGGCTGCCATGTTAAGCGTATATTTGGATAATCTAAGCAGAAATATTAAATAGCTCTTAAAGTGCTTATGCCTCTGGGCCTGGAAAGGCAGCTACTTTCTGTCTTGCCTCCAGTACAGAAATGTCTACACATATTCCTCTTACAGGCATTCCCAGGAGACAAGAAGCAAACAAAAGCAAAGGTGGAGGGACTCTAAGAACATTGTCTCCATCCTCCTCCAGAAGCCTTGCCCTAGGAATTCAAGAAATTACACAAAACCAAACTTTAAATGATAACGAATTATTACACAGCAAATTAAAATGATGCTAATCTTTTTAAACTAATAAAACGCAGACTGAGAAAATGCACATTGCCTGTACAATGCCAGGCATCGCGGCTCCTGTATGTGTGCCATGCATCTGCCTAGACAAACCTACCAGTCTGGGGATACTAAAGCTACCTCTTCAAACATGGTTTTATACCATAATTTTATTAAACTGCAAGTAAAAACTAAATTTCATTTGTTCAATAAAGACACTTTTTCTTTACTGACAAATCGGGGTGGGTTTTTTGTTGTTTTCTTTTCAAGATCAGAATTAAAGCAAATTCATCCAGAAAGTGAGATCATAACATTCAGATGTCATTACTCTTAAGTTCCCTCACCAGCTGCAGCTCCACAAATACTCCACAAATTCAAACTGAAAAATGTGTCTCTTGACCTGCTGGCTCACTTTCTTCTGAGCAATTTTTCAACTGTAAAATAGCTCAGTAGCCTGCAGCTACTCATTTGGAGGTAACAACACTGACCGTAAGCACATTAGAAGCAAATTAAATACAGATAAAAAGCTAAGAAACAAGGACATGCATCATTTTGTCCTGCTAATAAAAAGATGCTTGTTGGTAGAGGAAACATAGCAGGGAACTCCTCCCTTCACCCAGGAAGCTGCACGTGCCTCCAGTACTTCAGGCAGACACGTGATCCACTACAAACACTGGATTAAAAGCCCTGCCTGGTAATCCAAGGGAATGGTTAACAGAGCAGAAAGTTTCCAAAAGGCACAGGGGGAAAAGTTTGAAGTGTTTATGAGGTAAGGGACAGTAATGAAATACTTGATTCCCATGAAAATGCACAAGGCTTAAATCACCAGCACTTGCAGAAGTAGCATTAAGGGTGTAATAAGAATACCTTACAACTACTTCTAGATGCTAGTCTGTAAGAAGGAAGTGACTAGGCAAGTTTTCAAGTGCTGAAGATACTTTAAAAAATATTTTCTCTAGTCATAAAGACAATGACATTAACCCTCCTCAGTAACTCATGCCATTCTTGGGTGAGGACAGATTAGCTCTTCTGACCTTAAGGACAGCAAACTACTGAACGGGACTGAACTGTCCTGCTGAAAAATATCTTTCCATCAGGAAAGACGCTCCCCACACATCCACAGCTGATAAATTCTGGAAGTTCTTCGCAGCTCTTGGCACAGATTCTTTCTAAGGTAAGCTAGCTATTTGCATGCAACTGCATTTACCAACCAGAAAAATAAGGAGACCGCTTAAATCCTTGCAGTGAGCAGCAGTCCTGTGAAAGAATCAAACTGAAGTACAGTACAGGCAGCTGAGGAAGGGTGAATCTAACTGAGATACCATAGCAGGGCCAGGGATTAGAGGGGCCTTTCCAGCTGCTCTCAGACAGAAGGGAAGACTGGAATTCAGGTGAGCCCAGCACTTCTTTGGTAGTAGTTTTAAAAAGCAGCATTCAGATGGTGGTGCTTTCAACACACACATTATGCACTTGGAACTTTTACTCACAGAATCCTATTAAAAGGGTGCACAGTTACCCTTGGTGGTGCCCATACAGACATACTGATGGGGCAGTAGGCAACCAGCTAACACAATCCACACACACCCAAGCAGTATAGAAGCAGGGTAAACTCAGTTGCAGAAATACATGCAAAACACCCATGTGATTTTAGAGATGTTTCCAAATACTGACTCAGATTCTCCTGTTAATCACATCTGAGCGTTCTATTGCAGTAAGTGCTTAAACTAGGTATTTTAAAGCATTACTTATAAACCAGCTATCAATTAGCAAACTATTGGAAACAGGAGCAGGGAGCTCCCACTCGATCAGAAGACATTTTTCTAAACCAATTTACTGCTCCACGTGCCCAGACTGCCTCATATTTTCCTTTCTAAGCACAAATCTATACCAAGTCTCCAAACGGACTACAGATTAAACAGCTTCCAAACAGAAAAGATTAATTCTGGTTACACCAACACACGCAGCTGGAGCAAGCACTGCATGACTCTGTTTCACAGATGTTAGGCAGGATACATTTATCTCAAGTGCAGTCAAAATCTCTGCCCAGATTCAAACACTACTGTGCCCCTGCAGTCAAACTACCCATGCTTGCAATTGTTTGCTGAACCAAAGTAACTGTGTGCTTCAGAAGCCTGCCATGTTGACCCTCTTGGTATCAGCCTGAGATCTCGGAACAGGCAGCATTAAACCCTTGCAATCCTGTCCACAAAGAACAAAACTGGGAAGAGGCAAAGGTTTCAGAAAAAGCTGGCAGCATTCACCAGAAAAAATTGCCACGTTGTGACCTACTCATTAAGACAGCTTGCAGTCACACAAGAGCGCTGCTTCTACGCGAGGAGATTATAAAACAGTAATTATCCCAATAATTAGAGACACACACAGTTTCACTAAGGTAATCTAATGAACTTCAAGCCTTTTCAGACTCACCACACTGTTAGAGGTGGTACATCTCAATGCACCAGCTGCACAGGGCAATCTAAAGACGAATTAAGAACTATCAAAGCAGTCAACCTGCATGCAAAAGGGATGCTACTTCAAATAAAACTTGACTTCGATTCAATGCATTCTAATATAGAACAGCTTCCAGCCATTTTAAGCTTTTCTGTTGACAGAGTATAAAAGCACAAGCCCCTGCAAAGTTACAAACCAGTCTCTGTAATCAGCAGCTCACATAAGAAGAGCTGGCCAGAGCACACCTAGCGCTTGGTCCGGACATTAGTCACCTACTTTGTATCTGTCACTTATAAAGGATATACTGGCAAAAGAAAAGCAAAGGAAACTGCTGTTTCCTTGCAAGTGGCTAGAAAACTTGGAAGTTTGGTAAGATGTGACAGAGCTGTTGATACAATTACAATTAAACACCCATGTACAAACTTCCAAGAATATGGTCAAGATATCTGCAGTAAGAAAGGTTCTCGCTTTTTCGTTCTGTAAGCAACCATTTTTGTAAGACAAACACAGAGCTAGTAAGGGAGGAAATTACAGCACTGCTGAAAGAATTGTGCTAAAACTAAACACTAACCCCACTAGTTCAGGGTACCGTGACTTTCAGCTACTTCAATCTTAGCCACCTCCCCAAAGCTTTTTTAAAATTCAGTGGAGGAGATAAAACATTTAAGCTTAATTCCCAGATCTGTGGAAGTTCTATGACGAAATGAAGAGCTTCATCAGTCGTGGCCTTGGTGCTTCTGAAAGGTGAATTATACAGGCTGGGCTCTTTGTGGCACCCCAGGACTTAAGTTAGACCTATCAGGAACAACAAATGTAATAGCATTATCAAGGGTCTTCACGACAAAGGAGTGGAAAGAAATTCTCATATAGAAGAGAGAACCATTTTAAAGCCACGCTAAGAGAACCGTTTACAGCTTTTTCTTGAAAACTAGCCATTTTTATTGTACCAGCCAGGAAAACCAACATTTTGCTTGATTTAAACTAGAATCAAGAGAACAACTTATTTTTGCCCTGAACACCGAGAACTGTAATCTCTAAACGCTGAGAAAAAGAGAGCAAGTTCAAAACCTACTGTGTATAAACAGAGATAGCATACGAAGACACAAAATAAAAACACAACCTTTCCTCTGCCAAGGAGGAGCAGATGGCAAGTCAGAGCAGAAGTCAGCAACACAGAGATAAGTCGCAAGAAAACAACCGTCACTGGCTGTACACAAGTCCCACATTGCACAAGAGTGGGACTGAGGGATTTTACCTGGGCCAGTCCCACTCGCAGAAAGCCCAGGTCAGGCGCCGCTGCGTACCCAGCAGCAGCTGTGGTGCTCAGACTCTCCAGGGACCTGCCTAAAGATGCGCTGCCAGCGCCTCTCTACAGCCCCCTCCTCCTTCCAGCCCTACTTTGCATACTGGAAAACCCTCCTGTAAAGCATCTTCCTTTAACGCCCAGGGGAAGCTCTGCCTATAGCCTCCTTTTGAAGAGCTGCTCTAAAATACAGGAGGAAATTAGAGTTTTTACTGACAAAAAAACCACCGGTTTGACCTTACCTAGCAGGCTCACTGCAAGCACGCCCTCTCAGCAGCAGCACCCAGGGCCGTGCCTTCGCCATTCACACCACACCGTGTCCCGAACGCCCCCTCCCTGAGAGCAGCTGGGCCAGCCTGCGTGCGGGCAACTCCCTGCACGAGTAGCTGCATCTCCTGCACTTTTCCTCTCAAGAGCTGTGAGTCTCAGAGGATGAATTGTCAAAGTTAAACAACTCTGCTTTTAACTGGTTTTTTTTGTTTGTTTGTTTTTGGCAGATATTCCTTAGCTATATGAAGCTCAATGAGAAAAACCGCTTTGGAAAAAACAATAAGGCTCAGAGCTCCAGTGCAATTTTCCAGTAAGCAATACGCACAGCCGCCTTCCCCTCGGTAGCACTGAAGTTTTGCTTGTGGAATTAGGACAAGAATGCTTTGCGTTTTAAAGTTGGAGTGACTTGGGAAGCTCCTTTTTGATCACAAATCACTGGCAGCACAGATACAACTAAAGGAATGGCACAAGCTCTGGTTCTCGCCTCTCTCAGAAAAGTTTGAAGTGAAGCTGAGTGACCTTCCAATTGCAAAACATGCCTTGAAATAGGAAAGTTTTAGCTTTAAATGTAGACCGCTGCTGCAGTTATTTAACGTAAATAATTCCGGTTATCTCAGCGTTGATCGGTCTGACTGCAGTGCTGGCTGAAACAAACCACTCCCACTGTTTTACAGTCCCTACGACCTGCTTTTGCAATGTTCAGCAGCACTGCTTCCAACACTAGTGTTGCAATTGCAGGTAGATACAATGCAAGATGGAACCGATCCATTTAAAATAGCAGAATTCTCATATCACTTTTCCTCTGTAAACTTTCATTTCCGAAATGTGCCAGCCATCCTAATCAAATAAGGAAGTTTTCATAAACAGAACAATGTGGGGATGTTCATACTTAAAGTGATTTTTGAAGGCGTTAAAAACAGGGGTTCTAAAAGAGGAAGACAATTTGCAAAGGAAAACATGGAAAGAATGGAGTAAAATAATCTTCATTCCAAAGCCACAGTTAACTATAAAGACTTCTTGCTGAAATGATGCTGATACGTGGAAAAATCAGACCAGAATGAAAATCTGAATCACTTGGTCTATAGACCAGATGACGCTCATAACATCTGATACCAGAGTTCCTTCTCTCTCACTACTGTAATTGTATTTTTAAATGACGACCTCTGGTAATGAGTCTCTGATGACTCAATGCCCAGGTGCTTAAAATAGCTTTGAAAAACTGAGTCAGAGGAATCGTTACCAGAGCATAACATCATACAGAACCTCAGCACCCTGCCAGCTTGCCAGCTCAAGAGCTGGCTCTCATATGAGAAGCCTTGCACTAACAATTGCTGGAATGTAAAGTAACTCACTTGTCACTGAACTTTTAAAAGAACCTAAGGTTAAAGACAGAAGAATGCAAAAATCTGTACCTTCACAAAAAATGATGGCGTTATTTCTTGTGTTGCTGAGCTCATCCTAACATCTCACTGTATCAACAGGTCACTTACTTGAGGTAAATCTGCATTACCTCAAAACATTTTCACCTTCTCTTGTACTATTGTTGCCACTTTTAAAAAGTCCCAAGCATTTTCACATCTACTTAATTATAGCTTAACAAGACATTTTCATGAGATTAAGACCATTAAACCAAAACGACTACTTAACCTAACGAGTTTTGTTCCATCAGATCCTAAGTTTGTAAATGAAATATCATCAATTAAGTCTTCCTTTGCTGGATTTAAACAGTGGAACACGCTGGCCACGTTACAAAGCGATCTGCACAGTATAAGTTCATCCCAACTCACAGATAATATTAAGATTGATTAACTGAATATTTTCCTAAGATACCATTTCCTAGAACAGGCTCCGTACTGTCAAAGTCAGGACAATACAGAAGGCAGACGCGCATAATGCAAAGTTTGGAGCACTTGGCACCGAGGGATGTTTCCCTCCCCAGCTGCAAATCAGAACAAAGAATTGTTTCTGCCTGATTCATTATGTAAACATACAAACAGCTTCACAACACAGAAACAAAAATGTGAGACTTCTGTTGGTGAGCCTTACAAGAGTAGGAGAGCAGGAAAAAAAAAGATAATGCAAGTCCAAAGTATTGTATTTTTTCCCTATCTGGTATGATCATTGTGGTCCTTTTCAACCCAGGCCATTCTATGATTCTATGATAAAACGATCTTCCCTCAGCACAAGTGGAAGAATCATGCTAAATTCAAGTATATTCAAGTATATCTAGCTAATGACATTCACAAAAGCTATTCCAAAGCCTTAAACAGCAAAATTTTATCTTTTTTTAGTTATATTTATCTTCTTTTAATATCAAAATATCCAGCCTAAGATCTTTCACCTCAGTGGACTTCCTCCCATGAAAAGGGCCGAGACATATAAACAGAATCATAAACAAATAAAGAAGAGTTCCTGAAGTAGACACACCAGTGAACAGTCAAGAACATCGCGATGAGATACAGGCATCCTTAATGTTACAAAGTAAAAATGGTTGATTTTGGAAGTCAAACCTAGTGAAGGTTACCAATACCTGCCTGGCTAGCTTGCGAAAGGAACTTCACCAACTTCAACAGCACTTCTCCTATAAATCAGTTAACCAGCTCCAAGTTCTATCTCCATCTTAAACATTAAAGCCCTCATGGCGCGTTGTTTAGCAGCGCAGGATCCAGAAGTGCTGTCCTGACCATGCGCACGCGCTCACCTACCGAATTCCCTCCATATCATCCTGAAATTCTGGCTTCGCAAAGGGCAAAGCATCAGCCTTTGCAAGAAACGGACTTGCCTACCTTTTTAAACAAACACCTCTAAAAATAGATGACGGTAGGGAGCACATTATTAAAAGTCAGCATATCACTTCCTGACATTTGTGGCTCTCCCTATTCAATGAACCTCAAAAACAAAAGAAAGGGCATGAGTAAAGCTGGGACTTTGCAAACTGCAGCAGGGGAAGAGGAAAGGCCAAAGAAGCCAAGACAGAAAGCACAGAAGCATTAAGAATGGGAGAACCTGACTGGCAACTTCTTCAAGCATCTACCAGAGACATACATTTAGGATATTTCATTTTCTTTGTAACTAGGTTTTGGAAATTTTTTAAGCTTCATTACGTACTTTTAAGCTCAAGCCCATTTTGCCTTTTTATTGCACAGTCAAAAAATAGGAATTAGTAAGTTCAACTCCATTGCTGAAGGAAGCATCCAGGCTAGCATATCCAGTATATCAGTTCTTAAATATGGATATGCCTATCTCATATGTTTGGTTCAGTTAAATTGCTGTAAAACTTTGGAAGCTGGGATCCCCTAAAGAACCCAATTTTATTTCTTTCTTTTAAAGCTTGCCTCAGCTTTTAGAGTACATGGCCTTGTGCAAGCCCTTAGGAAACCAGAAAGGCCGCTGCCAAGTTACAGTTAAGGATCCAGCTAACTAACAACTGCCACCAGAAGTCTCAGATCCACTGTTTTCCGCTCTCCAGTTATATTCCCAGCCTTCACCATTAAAGTCTCCCCCTCCGCACTTGCACCAAGCCTTTTGCCATCTGCTCTGAGAAAACTTTTACCTACTTCATTAGATGGAACTGGACAAAACTTTTCCACTGCTCTCCCTCAGTTAATCTTTCGCTATTTTAGCAAGTTATAGTCTCTCAAGGACAGGCCTGACAGGCGTTAGTGTCAGCACAGGATCAGCACAAGGAGGGAGCAGCAGTGACTGCGAGGCCAGCTCCCACCACCAGGCTGAATCCCCACAGCCCTCAGAGGACGTGGGGCCTACAGTACCCCTGCCCTGCTGCAAGTTAACTAATACACCAGGAGAGCATCAATAAAGGCTTTTTTCTGCATGAAAAGAATAGTTATTTCCCCAGAAAGTTTTAGTATTTCAATAAGAAATCTCATGAGCTTAAATGGTGCAGGGAAGAGCTAGGAGATGATGAGATTAAACCACATCTTCAGAGCACTCTGGGAACTTAAACCACACTGTTTATCGCAGAGGAAGGCAAGAAGACTGGCCAGAATTCACAAACAAACTACAGAAGAAATGCCATTTTCTCCTCGTAAAGTACGTTCTAGTTTAAACAGGAGTTAGTTCAGGAAGCACTAACAGCCTGCGCAGTGCAGGCCATGCCTGACTGCCAGTCATCCCCTACCAGCTATGCAGGTTGTCATGTCATGGACGTTTCTGAAATTCACACTCCAGGTGACCAGTTACAGTTCAATTTTGTCAACATTTTCTTGTATAACTCCGATATGCTTCAGAAAGAGAACAAGTGGAAGGTGGCAAACATGTTTGCAGCTTCAAAAGGAAAACAATTTCCAAGCGAAAGGGTAACTTGTTAGTTGGCTGAGTTCCTGAAGACTGTTTACTGAGCCTGTCACTCCCTTACACCGTTAAAAAAAGCTAACCTTTATTACAGCTGACGTTTGAACAAGTTCAGCAAATTAAAATCCACAGCAGGATAATTAGCTGAAAGGGACCTAACTCATGGGTGAAGCTTAAAGAAAATAAAGCAAGCTTCTCTTCAGTAATGCTCCGTTGACAGCTAATCGAGATAATAATATTGAAAAGAAAGATGTCAAGCTTTTACTATCACTTCCCAATTTTAACATGCAAGTAAATTACCATTTCTTGCAAAGTGCAGAATGAAAAAATCTTGCACCATCTGATTTCAATACAGTTCTGGCTAGTATATGAGAAGTGACATGTCCTTTGTTCTAAGGCTGTAATGACCGCAACAATCTATTTCACAAAAAGTGAAGTAAAAGCTTTCATACACATGGATAATACAGTGTTATGAGATCTCACAAGGATAGATGCTGCAGCTCAAAGTGAGGTAAAAAAAAACACCCATAAACCATTTGAACACAGTGTCTGCTTAGCATACCATGTATTATGCTTTACATCTACACCTGTAATTTTAGTTTTATTGCTACCTGCAGTAGTTACGTGTGCTTACACATGATTCAGACACACAGCCCACAGATCAGTGGAAACCGCCAATAATAAAACTAAGTCCATTAACAATATTCTAAAAATCTGTATAGGCCATAAATTTCACTATATTAATACTACTTCAACTGCATTAACGATGTTGAAACCTACACCGCTTCTTCGGTGCATCTGAAAAGGTCTACTGAAACACAAGTGAGTAACCCTCTGCTCAGACGGCTGGAGACTGCTACTTAGCCATCAAATCCCACCCACCGAAGATGCGGGAATTCTCTGATACTGAGAAACACCACACAAGCAGCATGCTGTATGACAGGTGCCTCAGTAAAACAAAGTGTTTGCATGGCTGGGCAAGTTTCGGAATCGGATCAGTCTGAAAGTATTACTTCAATACCAAAAAGCCTCCTGCAATATTTAGACAGCTTAGAGATGACGTTTACCCATCTAAATGAGCAGAAACAAAACAGCACTGCCACTTTCATCAACCAGTACAGTAAATAAGTATTGTTAATTTAGAAAGAGATGAGTTTCAGATAGGATGGGCTAATTTCGACTGTTGCGTTAATAGCAGATACTGTTGAAGAACAAAGCAAAGCAATTTCACTTCCTTCTTTCTCTTTTTCCTCTCAATCAGACCCTGTTACTAGTAGAGCAAGACGCACGCCGCAGCCCTGGAGAGCTGCCCCGGCCCTCGCGGCCTCCCCAGCCCGCAGCTCCCTGTGCGGGGCAGCTCGCAGCTCCGCGCCCCTCAGCCCGGCCGCTGCCACACGCCAGCCATGCCCGCCGCAGCCCTCGGAGCCCCCGCATCCCCCCTGCGGGCAGGCGGCGGGGCTCGGAGCAGGCAGCCGGGACGCCGGGCCCAGCAGCGCGCAGGCCTCCCTCCGCACCGCCCGGCAGCCACGGGGCAGGGGAACGGGGCGGCACCAGCCCGGCCTCGAGCTGCTTTCCGTCCCTGCAGCCACGCTGGGCGAGGCGAGGGGCGGAAATCCAGCAGAAAACAACTTCGGAGCCGGCGCTGCCCCTCCGAACCCTGCGCGGGGCCGGGCGGCGGCGAGGCCCGAGCGCGGCACGACGCGGCGGCAGCCCCCTCCTCCCCTCCCGGCGGCGAGGGGCAGGCCCAGGGAGGGGACTCGCTCCCCAGACCCCGAAACGTAACCCTCCTTCTCTCCCTCGGTGCCCGAGCGGAGCTACGGCCGCCCACCCCTCCGCGGGGCCCGCTCGGCGCAGGGGGCGCCCCGGAGCCCCTCGTGCAGTGCTGGGGGCCGCTCACCTTGGTGGCCATGGCGCTGCCGCTGCGGGCTCGGCTGCTGCTCTGCTCTCCCCGCCGCGGCCCGCGGCTGCTCGCTCGCCGCGTCCGGCCCGCCC
>JACDJE010000039.1:3293318-3438249 GCA_016647715.1 Pavo muticus | reverse complement strand
GGGGGCCGCTGGGCGGCTCAGCAGCCGGCCCGGCGCTGGGCAGGCGGCGGCTGGTGTGGCGGCGTGGCCGTGCCCCCTCCCCGCAGCCCTTGCACCCCGGCGTGGCACGCGGGGGCAGTGGCGGGGCCGCTTTGCCCCCCCTCGCCGTGCAGGCTGGAGGGAGGGAGGGCTCCACGGGGGGAGCCCCGGGGGAGCCGCCCCGGCCAGGCCCCGAGGGCGGGCGGGTACCCATCCCCCGAGCCCGCAGCGCCTTCACATTTCGGTCGGGTTTTGCCTCAAATTCTTATTCCTGGTGCGGGGCGGCTCCGGGGCTGTGGAGTGCCCCGCGGTGTCGACGACGGGGGCAGCCCTGCTCCGGCCGTCAGAGGCCGCTGAAAATCTCACAGAACTCTTTCGTTGTCTGTTTGGAGTCGTTATCCCTCGGTTCCCTCTGCACAAAGATTCTAAACAGCAAGGAGAGGAATTTCCCCTCTGCCGGCTCACTCTGCAGCTTTCACTGAGATGTGTTCTGGTACTGGTGCAGCCAGACCTTGGTGCATGGCAGCAGGATATGGCCTCAAGAATCCAGCCAGGGTCTCTGCCATTGCTGTCAGACACTCTGCCAACACCTCACAAAGAATAACATATCTTACTCAATTTCCAGCCTTGGGGAAGGTGTGATGGGAGACCAAAACAAAGGGAGAAGAGGAAATCCAGTGGCAACAGTTAAACGAGGTTCATGGACCACATGAAACCCACCTCTGCCACGTGTAGGTGGTGTCTTATCGGGGGAAATCTCCGTTCTGTGAAAGGAAAAGGTGTGGTTGCCAGGGTTGCCGAGGAGGTTTCTAAAAGGTAAGTCGTGATCCTGCTCAGCTCCTTATGTCCATATTTCCCTACCTGTAGACATTACAAACCTCTCTTCTGCTAGTGGTATGCTTTCTCAGGGCGGCAGCTCTATTAAAAGAGAAAAATATGTCCACAGTTTTTTTTAAGTAGGAAAAAAAATTCTATTTAAATAAGACAAGTGAAATAGTTTCTATGGAGAGTGTGGGTGAGGAATTGAGAGGGACCTGGAGCAGTCACCACTATTTTTCAGATGGTTGAGATGATTAATTAGAGAAGTTTTCAAACGCCATTACCTCAGGTTTTAACTTTTCCAGAATTCACTTAAAAGCGTACAGTGATTCCAAGTTTTTATTCCTTATGACAGCGGTGCATGCAGCCCACAGCAGACTTTTGCAATTCTGCCTTTAATCTGAGGCCCAGTTTTGCTGCATGGTTGCTCCCAGCCTAGTATTTCATCTACTTGAGTCGCCCTTCATGAGCAAATTTCTCTGAAGCCCTGCTTCCTTTTTATGCTTAGGGACCCTGGTCCTTAACTTTCTTGATAATAATATTTTCAATGCAGCACATTGAGACTTTGGTCTTAGAGGTGACCTAGTGAGGATTTTTGTAGACCTTGGTACAAGTTCGGAGGAGATTGTCCCCACTCCAACCCCACACTATGCAGAGAACAGCCCAGCAGAGGTCTGGCTGAGCGGTGGGAAGAAGGCTGGGAGAAGGGGCTTCCAAGACAGGGTAGAAACTAGCCCACTTGTTTCCTGGATGAAATAGGGACTTACCCATTTAGGCTAAGTACTAGGAAGAAATTCTTTACTGTGAGGGTGGTGAGACACTGTAACAGCTTGCCCAATGAGGTTGAGGATGCCCCCTCCCTGGAAGCATTCAAGGCCAGGCTGGATGGGGCTCTGTACGACCTGGTCTAGAGGGAGGTGTCCCTGCCTATAGCAGGGGGGTTGGAACTAGATGATCTTAAAGGTCCCTTCCAACCCAAACCATTAAGTGATTCTATAGAAATATTTTGTCTCCGGCATTTTTACAGCCAGAAAATGGAAACTTCTGGGTGAAAGAGCAGAATATATTAATGTCTGCTTGTATGCATTCCTTCTTCACATTATAAGCTGTTGGGATAGAGTTTCTAGACAGAAGTGCCATCTAAGTTTACCACAGTTTAAAGGTGGCATAGCTGTGTCCACAGTGCTAGCAAGGAAAAATGGCCTGGACTGATTTCTGATTGGAGTAAGTCACTTGTGTCCACCCTGCTTAGGATTAGATTAGCTCCCAGAACAGCAAATTTTTCCGGTCAGCAGACTATTGGAGTAGTTTAAAAGTGAATTAGCCAAGTAGCTAACAGCTAAGCAATGTGCAGGTATAGGTATTCCCTGCTCAAGGAAACTCCCTGGCCCTGTAAATGGACTAGACCTGATATAGACAGGGGCTAAGCGTGGCCACAATTTGTAGGACCAATGCATAGATAAGGAAACCTTGGATTTTATAAAAATGATGCAGGTCTGAAATCAAGAGACCAGCATTGTCTTATTTAGAGCCAGCCAACAGGTAGGTATGTGAAGCACCCTTTCTCCATTTACCCGATGTTATGTTTTTCTATGTGATTTACAATAAACTTGGGGTTTTCACATCAGCTGGAGTCTGTCATTCTTTACCTGTGGTCAGGACAACTGCCAGAAGAGCTTCGTTTACAGCTGCTAACCAGTGTGCTTTAACAGAGCACTGCTTGGCCACCTGGGGAGTAAGGAACAAAGCCACAATTTATTCAGCCTCTCTATATGCCTAAAATCTTCAGTTACCAGTTTTTCACTGCGAACTACTCATAAAAATAATTCTTGCCTGACAAGTTTGAGTGATGAAGGAAATGCTAACATTTCTTTCCAGGTGAAAGAATGTTCTGGAACTATTATTTTGATGTGTTCTTTCCAATATTGTTCACAATCAATTGCTGTTGATTCTTGCATTAACAAAGACATTCTTAGGAATCACTTTGGATTACAAATAAATGCATCTCTTCCTACTGCAAGCTTTATTGTTGCTTAACACAAGGGGTCAAATAACAATGAATTGCCAATAATAGTCACCTAGTATTTCCAATTTTCCAAATTAGTTAATTTTCTGCTACCAAGCTGAGTCCTAATTAATTAAGACTGGAGATTTGCTTAGCTCTAGACATACAAGAAGTCTTAGTGGCATTTCTGTAGGCTGGAAACAGAGGGCTCTGCATGGAGCTTATCAGCTTTGAAACACAATTGGCTCATTATTCACTTTGTAACAAAGCCCCAACATATGCTTTAATAGTTGAATATCTCAGCCTCAGAAAAACAAAAAGCATCAACTACAGAATAAAATCTTTTACCAAGCACATAAGTTACTTTTTTTTTCTTAATATTTTCTCTATAGATTTCAACTAAGTATGTATGTTTGCCATTAACCTGTCTGCATCATTTTCCAAGAACAATTGCTACTACAGAGTTCATTGAGAAGTGATCTGTTGTAGACCCTAATCAAGTGAAAAAGCTCCCACCAACAGCGCTATGCAATTATTTTAATTAAAGATGGACTCTGGAAAAGGATATTTGCCAAACACTGTTCTCTGCTGGGCAAGGCCTGCCTGTAATTTCACCATCAACTGAAAGTCAGTGTCCTTGTACGGGCTGTGCTGACTTAAGCAAGCCTGGAGGGGAACGATAAAGAAAAAACAGTGTTATTTAGACAGCCTTTATGCAGAAAACCATCTAGAGGAAGAACTACGACCTGCATGTCTCTAAGCTGCCGTCCTCAGGCGTGCCTTGAGTTGGTGCACCTTGGATTTCTCCCTGCTAGCACAGGTTGTGCCATTAGCACTACCCAGACAATGCATGGGAATTTACCAATTTTTCAGTGTCACCCATCTTTCCTGGGTCATCCCGCTGCATTGTTGGGTTAGCAATAAAGGCAGTACCATTTTTCAGTGTTCATTTTATTTAACTATTTAATTACCTTTCATCAACAAAGTGGCATCAACTTTGCAAATGGAACAACAGCATGTCAAACACATAAATGTCAAAATCTCAGTAAGAGACTTACTGAGTGTATGTTGTCCTAGGTCTTCATTTTCAAAGGTATTTCATGAGGTGAGAAGTGACTTTTCTTCTTTCTTCACTGGGAGGCTATCAATGAGATGTGAACAAAGTTAGTTCCATGCTACGCACTGTTAGCTACAGAATGAAAACCAATTATAACTACTAATTGATCATGAAAACCTAACAATGATTAGGGGTTAATTAATTACAAATATATTTCATACTTCTCCTGCTCCTTTTTAATCATCATGTGTAACTTTATCACCTGATACACTTCTTGTTTAAATAAAAAGGGGTACAAATTTCCAATTTCTGAAGCCTCAAAATGAAGTGTTTAAGCAACGGCTTAATTTGCAGACAAAATAACAGTGGGGTATTCTTTATCTTCAGAAGCCATGCATGCATGGTTTCATGTACCTCCCCAAGAGGTTCTTCAGGCATCGTGTTTCCTCCCAGCTGACCAGCGTTTCTGTTAAACAGGAGTTAACAGAATTTCTTTGATGTTTGCCAGATAGCAATATGAATTAAATACTGCTTTGTCCTATTTCCTCTGTCCTCCCCTCTCCAAAACTGGACAGAAAATAATAGGAGTTGCTTTATACGTGAAACCTAAAGTTAGCTGCACAGAACAGTAGGAGAGCAGCTGGCAACTGTATGCATAGCTCTGTACAATGTGCCATTATCTGCAAATTTTATATGAAAAATACATCTATTTAAACATTCCAAGGAAAAATGTTATTATTTTCCTTTATATTATGGTCTGAGTCTTTGACCAGAAAGGTCCCAAACTCATTTAGTCGGAACTCTCTGTGGCAGACCCTTCTAAACAGTACTCTGCACCTGGGGCTGGAAGGTCACTCTGATACTAGCCGATCTTGAAATACCATAGGATGTTAGGGTAAGACTTCCCCAGCTCGAAAAGCTGCTATAGAAAAATGTACTCAGAATTGCACCAAAATTCCTTTCAGTTTTTCATTCTCAGAATTCGTCCCTGAATAAGCAGTTCTGAGAAAACCTGTACTTTGTACATTTGCTTTGGACTTCAGGGTTTTGTATCCTTAGAGTTGGCAATGAAGCACCACTATTATCTGAACTCTGACATACTGTGTTGTTATTTTTCTAGTAAGTCCTGATTTGACATAGTTATATTTTTAATAAATATGTGGCTAAAACTGGCTTTTGTATTGCTTATGAATATGCTGTTTTCTTTATGCTGGGGGAAAGTGCTGTGCTAAGCTAAAATTCTGTGCTCTGAGGGGCGGGGTTTTTTAACACATTTTTGTAAAAGTCAACAGTTTTAAATCGTGCTGGTGCTGGACTTCCTGGATTCAGTTTTCTCTTTCAAAAACCCATGAAAACAACCGGTGTCTGCTGAAAAAGATACACTAAAAGAAGGAAAAAAAAGAAATTAAAAAGATGGGAAACAAAATGCTGTTGCAATACGCTGTTGGACACTGGGAGAGCTATTTTCCTTTTTTTTTTTTTTTTTTGTAAAGCTGGTTACATAAGAATAAGCTTATATTTATATCATTTATTTATAAGAAATAAATGATGTTAAAAAACCCAGGCTTTTTTGTTCAAGGAATGGAACAGATAACTTGAAACACCTGACACAAGTATCATTCTGAATTTCTGCATTCCTTTTAGGCCTGTACACCGACTGTTAGCATACCATGTATATATATACCATTGTATACTCATGTGCATTTCATACACTTCTGTTAGCCTGCATTTGGATTTTTCTTAATATTTTGTATTCATTTGGGTCTCAATGCAATGACTGCTACGCTCAATAGGTTTCAAACTCAGCTTTCTTGAAAACTTGAATATGATTTAGTAAAGAGAATATTCAAGTACAAGTACGCTATTTCCAAATATGCTGTTTTCTGATTTTAGCAAAAGTGAGGCACTATCAGCACTATTGATTCTCACCGCTGCTGGCTCTGTCTATGAGGAGTGCTGTATGCCTGTGGCTTATTTCCGTTTTCTCCTGCCACGGTGCAAGAGCTCTGGAGAATCATGGAGTTGCTCTTTGCTCTTCAGCTGACTGCGCACACGTGATGAGATCCTTTAAAAAGCCAAGGATGGAACCCAAATTTTCTTCTGACGCACAGATTGCTAGTTGTCTTGAAGATACAGATAGAGAAGAAAGCTGCAGAGGGTTGCAGGGCTAACATTAGGGATTTGAGCCCTCTTGTTCTGGGATCTGGGCTCTCACAGTGGGGAGTGGTGGCACCTGTGATTCTGCCAGTGTGGCAGCACTGGCTGGCTATGTTCCCATGCACAGGACATGCAGTACTGTGGCATTTTTATGGTAAGATCACCAAAAGATTGAACCAGGCCCTATTGTCCATTACCCCTTAAATCCTTCTGTGAGTGCTATTTCCTTTAGAAATAATTAGACAATTAAAGTACTCCATAGAAAGAAATTCTAGATCAGTGGACCCCCAGGATTCATGCTCACATTCAACAAACATAGGCCAAGAACAAAAGAAAGCAAATGCAAAGTAACAGTTTCTGGGAGCTATTGTTAATCTGTGCTTTCTCTAGTAGGGAAAAGTGTCTAGTATCTATCTATCTGTCTCTCTATCTAGAGAAAGAGTTGTGAAGCCTCTTTCTAGTCCATGTAAGCTTCTCTCTCACGTCAACCCATGTTAGTTCTCCAACTCATAATCTAGCCCAGACAAACTCAAAAAGGAATAAAGAAAAAAGTAGTAGCTTTCAAGAGTTTCATTATTGTGTAACTAGATGTACTCCTTTTATATAGTTTTTCCTATCTCAAAAAATGAACTTGGAATCCTGAGGTTCCTTTTTACCATACTTTTTGTGCATTAAAGTCATAGCCAATAAAGGCTATGCTATCCTAGTAAGGAGATAATACTGTACAACAGAAGAAAAAAGCAAAGCCTCTGGCAAGATGATTGCCTACAAAACAGGCTTTGTAGTCTGCATACCTTGCATTGCTACTGAGGAATTATGCAACTGTGGGCTGGTCAGAAAATTTTAAGTATCTAAGAAATTGTTTATAATCACTGCCTCAGATCTGTATTAAAAAAAAAAAAAAAAAACACATTTCATTTTGGACAGTTCATTAGGAGGAGTATTAAGCTTATAGCTGGCAGTTCCAAGACTCCTTACAGGAACGAGTTTTAAAATCCTTTTGACAATCCACTATTCCTATCAAGTCTATGCAAGCATTTCATTCATTACCAGTGCTAAAATAAAAATGATACCTTTGGGATGTAAGCATTTCATATCTTTGTTCACACTAGCTGACAGTTCTTTTCATTGAATTACCAAAAGCAGCCTTAGGGGTGGTTTTATTTCCCCTGTAAGGGCAGCTGTCCAAAAATCTACAAAAATTTCCAGGAAATCTGACTTTTACACAGAGGTTAAAGAAGGCAGACAGAGAGAAGTTCTGCAGTTTCCTTTCCAAAATGCAGATTTTCTAATTTTGGGGGACAGGTAGTAAAATCTAAAACTTAATTCAGTGGGGAGCAAGAAATGCATTCTGTGAATTGAGACTTCCCCTTTAAGTTTACAGAATATCCTTGTCCAAAGTTTTTGAACTTGAGAGGGATGTAACAGATGCAGCACTCAGTCATGTGTCTCGTTTGTGGTTAGCCACACAAAGCCTTTTTTTTTTTTTGGATTCTGAGCTCTACTCCTTTTTGTTGTTTGGAAGAAGAAAGACTGAACACAGCTGGTCTTGACATGAGCAATAGTTCGTGAAGATATAAAAAAGCCTTATGTCGTCCAACTGGCTGATGAACCTTAATTACCTCACAGCAATGTGATTACCTGTGAGATATCCCCAGATGTGGGGACAAAGAGGACCTGCTGTATCACAGAATATTTTTTCTAATTTGCTTGAGCCCACCTATGCTTTTTTTCCACCACATCACATCGTTTGGTTTGTCTGTAGTGAAGGATTTATCCAAAAGGGGCTGTTTATCATGAGTTTGCTGCCTTTTGCCAGTCATTGCTACATCAGTCCAAGACTTAAAATACTGCTGCTACAGACAACGGTGTAGAAGAGTTAAATTGAAAGGATACTCTTTTAAAGTTATCATAACAAATGAAAGAGGAAATGGGACTGGAATCTGACATTCAAAAGAATCAAAAAACACACAAAAAAACTAAGCCTTGATCACTGCAGTGAGGCACAAAACCTGCTAATATTTGCAGTTTGGTTTGCAAATCTTCTGTTTCCAAGCTTTGTTCCCAGCATAAGCCTGCAGCGTTCACCCCTTTTTCCCCCCACAGTTTGAACAGATACTTGTGAGCAGTATGACTGCCAGCTCTCTGCCTGCCTGTGCCCCTTCCAAACTTAAATGTATTACTTCACTATGCTTCTTTTTGCTCTTATCAAGGCATGTTGGGGACTTCAGGCAGAAGAAATTTATTTACTCTTTTCATTTCCAGATAGCAGGAGTTTTCCCCACAGCATTGCTTTAGAAGTTGAGTTGGTTGCATGTTGCTATGCATGCCAGTCAAGCCCTTGGTATCAACAACACTGCCCCAAGCTGGTGCTCCAGCTGCGACACTGACCAAAATCAGGGCTCTCCCTCATCCTAGTGTCTCTGGATTTCCAATCTGTCGAGCTGCTTTATCCAGCATGTAGAAGCCCACCTGTGGCCTCACCTTCCAGGCCACCTCTCCCACTGCTGACCCTGTGCCTGCAGTCTCCAGTGATCCCTGCTGAGATGCAGCTCTGGCCCAGCTGGCAGCAACCATCTGGGGCTTTTTTTTGGGCTGCAGCTGCTCAGTAGCATCCTTGTACAAAAGCAGCTGTAATGGCAGGCTTCTCCTCAAGGTCAGATGATTTATAGGATTGAACTCTCCAGACTCTCAGTCACGTGATCTGGGAGAAGATGATGAACAGGCAGAGAGGAACTTCAGCTGAAGGGCTGTTCCTCTGGGATCCAGAGCTGTTCCTTACGTGTGATAGGCAGATGTGCTTCCTTCATGCAGAGGCCTGATCCCTTAGCTTCCCTGGCAGCAGGCCTCCTTCAGGTATCCTCATGAACCAACAGATTTAGTTTCAAAAATAACTGACCTTGCATATTTGCTGTCCTTATGAGTTGTCTTCTGGAACATGAATACCAATAGGCAGTTCAGGGTAACCTAATAGCATCTATTATTTTCCCTCCCTTCTTAGCACCATCCAGGTTTTGCAATATCAGAGTAAGCTGATTGTTTATGTACAGTGGGAAAGCTGAACTAGCAGATTCTGCTGTGGGCTTTCAGTGAGCCATCCAAGTGAGGAGGGGAGATGCAGTCATGTTTTAAAGCAGCAGTAGATTAATGGCTGTGTGATGACACTTTGTGCTGGCACAGTGACAGCCTGAGCCAGCACAGTGCCGGGGCCTGGCAGCATGCTACTGCTGCTGCACTTTGCTCCCTAAGGCTTGTTCTCAGCTGGCTGTGGCAGCAGTGCATCGGGAGGTGCCCTGATGTATTAGGGGCTGAAGGTCATCTAAAAATAAAAGTTGAAAGTGGTGTGCCTTTTCTGCATGCTGATGCCAGCTTTGTGTACCCGTACCACAATTTGGCCACCCTTAATACAAATCTTCCATAGAAAGTTTCCTCCGTTAATAAATGATGTTGTGTGCTCACATGCTAGATGATTTCGTGTTCAGCTAACTGCAATCTGCCTACCAGAAATTCCTCTAGATAATGCTAATTAATAAAGACTTATTCCTTATCTTCCTCCATTGTAATTTGTGTTTGGGAAGCCATTCTGCTTATTTTTCAACACTTCCTTTCTTTCACCAGGCAGATGGCTGCTCTTTGCAGTTGTACAAAACTAATTCTTCTCAGAGAAGAGCTATTTTTGAGTCCTTCAAATGTAGAAATTCAGATTTTTTTTTTCATTGATTTCATATTTACTGGCTCTGAATTTCTTCAGACATCATACTCTTTGTTTTGGGGATTCTGATATTGGGAGCTTCCATTTCACCACATACATCAGCTCCCCACTTACCCACCACCTCATTTGTTGAAGAAAACATTCCTTGCCTTTATACCTCAGTCCTTGATTGCTCAATTGCCTCTCTCTGTACTGCTCCCAGCTTTCTAAGGTGTTGCCTGGAACAATGTGATTGTAGTCAATAGGCAGATAAAGCCATCCCTGAGTCATCTAAGGTTATAATAGTCACTGCTTACTCACCATTGTATTCCTCATGCATCCCATTTTCTTGTATCTTAAATTCAGCTTCCCTATCTCTGACTGCTTAGGTCAGTTCTTGTTTGGCTGAAGTCTGTGTCAGGGCAAAATCTTAGCAGAATAGAAGGAACCAGATTTCCTGTAGTGTAGTAGAGAGGAAATAAGTAAGATTTGTCTAGCCTGTAACTTTCTGTGTAGCTTGAGAGAACTTAAATGGGTGTTTATTCTACTGTTCTGATAGGGCAATTAAATTTGAAATTGGTATATAAACATGCAGTATCCTTTTGGACTGGGTGGAGAAGCTGGATTCAGTGCATGAAAACCTTCAGACATACAGTCCAACTAATACAGCCAACATGAAGGAAGCATGGAAATGATTTAGAGTTTCTCAGGACTAAGGCTGACATGGGACTGGCGCTGTGTAGGTTTTATGTTTGGAAGAGTGCTTTGGGTACCTGCATTGAAGTAACGATCTGCAGTCACTTCTGAACGCGCTGTGTGAGGCCCAAATCACTCAGATGTGACTGCACTTATGTAGTTCCTGGCTTTAGGATTTTTAAATGAAAGCATTGGTTTTTTTGAACGAATGAAATTTTATTTACTTTTACATCTGCTTTCTGTGAAATGTACACACTCAGATTCTCTAATTAAAAAAAAAGTCAGCATCCTATAACTTACTGAAGAGGAAACATTCTCTTCTGAGGAAAATTCCTATCCTCTAGTCTTCAATTATTCAGAGGTTTTGCAAATGTCTGGTTCATAGGAATTTGGGAAATTATTCTCTCCGTTCTGTTCGAAGGTCTGGAATTTCACTGTTTTTTTCTGCTTTCACCTCCTTCCTATTTTGAAATATCAAACTGCTATATTCCATTTGGACTTTTGCTTTCATTAGCAGAGTGAACAGGTGTCCTACAAAATGACATAAGCTAAAAAGATTAAAAAAAAAATCATCAAAAGAACTGGTTGCTATGCTTCCATACCAGTTCCAAATTGATATTTGTTTATATTCCATATCTGTGGAATACAGTTCCATAGATAACAGTATACTTGCCAAAGCCTACAAAAAAGGCTTGAAAATTATTTTGTAAAATGTCCTCCTCTGTAGTAATTTCCAAGGAATACTTTTGTAATAAGACAGGAGTACATTTGTGTTAAATCACAAAGGAATGCTAATAATCGCCACATTTTGATTTCAAAGCTTGTATAAACTAACACATGACTTTCCTTAAAATAGCTTTTCAGTCTTTTTTTTCTTTTTTTTTTGGTGATCCAAGCCTTGAGACTTGCATAATTGAGCAGAGAAGAGCTGAAAAGCTGATGCTTTAACTAAGATGAGTTTCTTAAATGTGCAGATCTGGTTGTTAGAAGATTATTTTCTTTTGAGGGAAGCTTAAAACTAAGTACTGACACTAAACTCTGCTAAACAAACAGTAATATCTCTGACATTGACATGGAAATTTGGTAAGAAATCTCTGCTTCAAATCCATTATAAGCCAAGAAGTCACATCTTAGGTTAAATCTTTGAATTTGAGAGAACTGCTTCTGGATTTACATTTTCAGAAGCTGTTTGGCTTACAGAAACAGAAATGAAAACTTAATATACATTTACTTTGCCATAGGGGAGAGGACTATACCAGAGCAAGAAAGGAAAACACAATATGCTGTCTACAAAAATAAACAAGGAAATAACACTGACTAGAAAAATGAAAAGGATGTCGTATTTCAGTAACAAGCAGGCAGTGTGTATTTTGGGTAACAAGAAGATACGTTGCAGCCTAATGGGAAAGGAAGAAAATATTGATTTACTATAAAATTTGGTATTTTTGTCTTCATTAAACAATGTGCTTTTAGTCCCATAGCGTAGCGTTTCCTTTTACATATATTCCAAAGCAGGACAGGATGGGGGATGAGACTGCAGAAGACAGGGAGAAAAGCTGCATAACGTCAATTTTAAACAGGGAAAAGAGGGAAGCAGCTAATTATAGTCTCTTCAGTCTGAGGAAACCACTTGGAATAGTCTTGGTCCTTGGGGAGAGACTGAGAAGCAAGGTAACTGTCAGGATGGGTTTAAAGCAGAGCGGTCTCTCAGACACGTGTCTGGATGAGAAAAGGAGGTCACATCTAAAAGAAGCCAGCTAGTGAAGAGGCAAAGACTGATCCTAATCTCTGAGATATGTTAAACCTGTTTTAAGCCAGCATGTATGATTAATTTGTTTGGGGGTGGGCGTGTTAAGAGCATGTTAGCTCACATCTTTTTAAACATGATCTGTTTTCCTAAACTGGGCAGAGAAAAAAATGGCTTTTGTTGTTGCTGTTTTGAGATTGGTGTTTTCTTTTCCTGTTTGTTGCTGTTGTTGTTGCTTGTTTTTTTTTTCTTTCCATGGGGAAACAAATAAGAACAAATACCTTATCAGGCAAATGAGAAATTGATTAAAATCCATTCAGAATACATCCATCTCTTTGGTAACATATTCCAAGGAAAAATAATTAATGAGCTTTAAAAATGGGGAAGCAAAGCTTCATCTAAGGGACAAGCTCTGCAGGAGATAGACGAGAAAGAAGTCATTTGGCCTTGACACAGAATTTTTCACATCTGAGAGGAAGTCTCTTGTTTTGGGCTTTGGAGACAGCTCTCCTACAGGACATCACAACACAAGACGAAGAATCTAATAACCTCATGCTGTCAGTCCACTACCCTTCCACAGGAGCTTTTTTCTCTCATTCTGATAGGTGTTTTAGCTTACTCCACTCAGCTAGGAGGTTAGAGAACAGTTTCCTGATAGCCAACACAAGTGCAGAGGTACGCATGAGATTTTGCAACCTTTGCTAAGGTTGGTGCTCACACGCTCGTGTCAGTGTTGTAATTACTCATCAACATGAGTAAGGATAATACTGCCCAGCCCAGATGCTTGGTACACAGGGTAATATAGGACCTCTGTGGAAAAGCCAGCAGCAGCCTGCTGATTTCAGCACCTCTGCTGATCAAATAGGCAAAAGTCCAACAACATTAAAATATCAAATCATCTCCTGGAGGTAAAATCTAATTGTGATAAGAAGCTTAGGAATGAGAGAGCAGAAAAAAAGGAGAGCCATCTTAAGCATCACCTGAACTTGAAGATCCCACATAGGGAATCAAAATTCAGTCTGTGCAGTCTTTTCTCTTTGACATTAGTGGTTTTATTGAGTGGAGGATCTGGTCCCACATACCACGTTTTGCTATCCAGCAGCCAGAGCAGGACCTTTCAGTGCAGGTGTCAGTGGACCAGAATACCTGGATTGGACACGTGGAAAGAGGGGTGCATTGAGTCTACCTCTGAGTCAGCGTCTCTGGTTCTGACCTAGGAAAGTCATTAGCCAGGTCTGTGAAGGAAACATACTCTAATGCATGGTAGGAATCATGTAATATTTTATTGTGCTAATGCTAATGGATTGATACACTTTCCAAACAAAAAAATTTCATATTATTGAGGACTGCAGAATTTCAAAATGGGCAAAAAATATTGTGAAAGTGACCATTAAATTCCGAGTGCTGCAAGATGAAGTGGACTAGATGATCTTATAGGTCCTTTCCAACCTTAGTGATTCTGTGATTCTGTGAAGAGTGGCTTAATCATGGAGCCGTAGCACGTTCATAAAATGCCCTGCATCAGCTCCACCCTTCCAGCCACCTCTTTTGACAAATTGCTTGTCCCCACACAGACTATGCTCCCAGACTGGATTGGCTCCTCTCTTGTCACTGAAAATGCTAGGGCAGGTGCCAGGGTAGGAGGCAGCACCTTTTGATCTTAGGTCATCTAAGAGAGGGAGAATCATGTGAGGGCAGAGTCAGCCTGCCCCGTGCTATTATCCCTGTCCTCAAGTGCAAAGGAAGGATGTTTACAAGTTTACAGTAGTAATTTCTTAAGGAGGCTTTTAAAACTCAGCCTTGTTTTCATTCTATACAAGACTAAAACAAAGCAATATTATCTGTGAAATAAATGCTAATTGTTCATTAGGAAGACCCTCTGCCAAGCTGCAAACACTTTTGGCTTTGCCTGAGCTGATGGAATGTCTATGTTGGGATTTACCAAACCAGGGAGAATTTCTGACTGCAGAATCTCTCTTTTTATGCTTAAATAGCTGGTCAAGCCAAAATAAAGCTTCTTACATTTTCTCAAGCTTCAGGAAGTTGCACGCTGCTTCTTTGCATTTTCTTTTATGTCTCATTTTCCAGTTTTTTACAATTTCATAAATAGAGTTGTTTGGGGCTTGTTATGTTATGTTGGTTAGAGGCTGGTAAGGAAAGGAATCCTTGAGCTAACACCGTTCACTTGCATACTGACACTGCTCGAGTACTCATAAACCATACTCTGCCCAGGTCTACACTCTTCATCTTGATTTCTAAAGCCTAAACATTATGTGGACCTTTTAGCAGCCAAAAAGATCTTGCACGGTTTAACCTGACACTGGGAAATCTCATTAATTTTATCCCAGAAAATCTTGGCTCACGTATAGGGGCTACGCTGCACTGTGTAATTTCACAAAGAGAAAAGCGTTAATTAATGTAAATGACACACTTCCTTGGGCACAAGAAGAAAATATTTAAAGAGAATTTCACAAAGTGGAGGATAATGTACTACTTAATTACAATATGTCATCATTAAAAATGATTGCAGTGTTCTCGACACACAGCCCTTTACTGACCATGGAGAAGCTTTGGATCAAGCTTTATATGTTGCTGGGCTGATGGGTTCTCTTCATTGGTGGGATCAGGTCTCAGTACAACGAGCAGCTAGCCATTGCCTGTCAAAAGGCAGAGAGATCTTTTTTACATAATTTAAATTGATTGCCCTTTAAAACAATCAGTTTTGCAGAAGGCTTCAAGAGTTAGACTAGCTGCTGCCTGTGGCCCCTCCTACATGGTTGCTTGGAAGGTATGTAGGGATAAATTCTGTGTTTTCTGGCTTCTTATAGTTCCTGTAACAGTGAGTGGCAGCAGTTATTTGTCAAGCTTTAACATAGTTTCCCCTCACTGTCCTTCAAACTTGGACCTCCCCTAGTGATAGACCTGGCATGCTGCATGGATGGCAGCTCTGCCCAGACAACAGGAGCTTCTATCAGCAGCAAAGTCATGGAAATTCACGAGAGCTGAACTCTCCTTCACAGCAGTGAAGCCTACCAGGCGCTGGCTGCCATCACAATTACAGAGTACCATAGCAAAGAGATGCGTCCAAGGAGTGTGCTCATGCTTTGGTGCTCTGAAGACTCCTAAATAAATCCAGGTTTAGCAGGAAACAAAGAATCAATCAGGGAGCAATTCCTCTGCCTGCTTTCCATAGGGATGCCTGTTCTTCTGGATCTGAGGAGTACTGTTGATGTACCAGCTGTTCTGTGCCAGCTTGGCTCTGTTCATTTGCTTTTTCAACAACTTAATTTTGAAGGTTCTTAAAATATTACGGGGTAACCTATTCTATAGATTGCCATGGAGAGTTAATGAATACAAAGATACACAGATATGCACACTTACTGTGTGGTCACAAGCTTGTATTCACTTCAAAGATGCTGGAGCACGTTACAAATTCTTAGCATTTTGTTCAAATATTATAGTTTTAATAATTCTGTGATCACACACAGACAACCAAATCTATCCTGAATACCGCTCCATCGATTTTAATGGTACTGCAACAAATTTAATCTTGATCGTAGGCCTTCAAAACAAAACCTGAATGTCTCACCATTAGTGCTTTAGGAATGGCAAAGAAATTAAAATCCCCTAGTGGCTCTTACTCAGTCACTGCTGCCTTTACAACTTGGTTACATTCCAGTTTGAATTACTTTTCTACTGAAGGTAGCATATGTAATTATCATTTGCTAACAGCACCTATCAAGTTTGAGACATGTAATGGAGCTGCATTCTTGAGGCCTGACAAATGGTTCTTTAATTACAGCCACAATTAAATCCTAGCTGTGTCCTTTGACCCGCTGCCTTCCTGCTTTAGGAATGCCCCACATCTGTGCCTGTTGTCGAGGTCACTTCCATTTCAGCCAACGTTGTCCCTGAAGGCTCGCACTCAGAAAAACACTTGGTGATTCACCACTGCTGCTGAAAAGGCTGAATTACCCGCTCAGTGATTCCAGAAGTCATGAGTGTGCTGCTGTTTCATCATGTGCTTTGCTCTGAATTGTAGGCAACTTCCTTTTCTCAGTTGTTTAACTCTGACGGGCCAGCTGTCATTTAATTGATTCTCCATTACTTGTTATTTACACATCCTCTAGAGGTACTTGGCTCTGGGTACATGACATTTTGTTGTGGGGTGTGTGTGTTTTAATGACTTGCTGGCCAAATTTCTTCATGGAGTGAATCACACTGCTCTGCCAAATCTTTCCTCCACCACTCTCAGACAATACAAATTATTAACCCTACTCATTAATGATGACAACATGATAAGAAAGCCAGAAGGAGCCTCAAAAACACAGTGAAAGATCCTACCTCTGAGAGGCAAATATGCAGGTCCAGTGTCCCTTGGGTTTTCGGTGCTGATCTCCATCTACAGAACGCATCAGCTGTTCCCTGTTCCTTGTAGTCTCTTGCTGAAGACTTGACCCTCAGAGACTCCATGAGGATTATCTATGTAAAATATTTGACTGCTCCCAGCACAGCATCAACTCTCTAAATAAACACAAAGTTAGATTTTCAGATGAGCTCAGCCTTTATGTATCCACTAAACAAAAGGTTTCGAAATAATTTTGCACAAAGTGGACAGGAATCTTAGAAAAGCCACTCCTTGACAGCTGCTGTCAAGTACTTTGGAGGAAGCAGGAGTTATCATTATACACAATAGAAAACTATATAATTTAGATTTTAATTAGATTTACATCAGGAGGAATAGATTTAACAGTTTCTTAGGAAAGAGTCAACATTTTTCTTTTAAAAAGCAGCTAGCAAGATCACACAACTCTACAGTCATTAACAAATCTCGAATGTCACCCTTATGACTTCCATACCTTTAATCAACCCTCACTGCTGTATCCGCATGCATCTGTTTCAAACTGTTTTTATGCATAATTACCAACTAATTTTGAAAGAGACCTTCAATGAGTTTCACAATTACAACCTCTGCATATGTTAGTATCATAGAAACACTCTGACTAGCAAATTACATAATTAGATCCAAACAGGAGCAACATTCAGGATGTTTGATAAGGTATTTCTTGTTCACGGGTCAGTACAGGAAATTCAGCGTCAGACACATCCTGAGAAGATGGATGGTATCCTGTGATTTAGAGATCTCTATTCTATTAAAAAAAGCATTTCCTTTTCCTACCTTCTCCACTTGTCAGAATTATATTGCTTGTTTAGGGAAAAAGGAGAGATGGAATTATTTTTTGAATGATATCATGTTAAACTTAGGTTAATTTCCTTGTCTGCCTTGGGGTAAATATACTAGTGGGATCAGGACCTAACTAACTGTTATCACACATTGCTAGAGAGATGGTTGAACATACTAGGGAGACATTAAGTACAGATGGATGTGGTCTGAGGCAACTTCTTTATTTTATGCAGTTTATTTTGCCATCCTCTGAAACAGCCAAGGACATTCCTTTGTACTTTGCGTGATGGACTGCCTCACTGTTTCCTCCTAAAGTATTGGGCAGAATTGAGGGTTTCTTGAACTGAAGTAGCTCCTATTCTTTCATTAGGATAGTTGTGAAATCATGTTGGATCCAGCAGCAAATTCCCTTTGCAGTACTACTAATGCTTTTAACTTAAATTATTAAAACCCAGACATGGGCATTAATATATAACATTTTAAACAGCTTTGATTTGCTGTACTCTTCTGCTCCGTATCCCGAGCTGCTCACAGGAGATTGAATTTCCTGAAAATCAGTTCCTAAATCAAAACTTTTATATTTCTTACCACAATATATCATGGCTAGAAAGAGCATTGGCCTCTTTCATGATTCAGAGAATCTTCTGTCAGGCCACCTGCCCGAATCTCAGCAGATCAAAGTAGTTTAAGCTGCTTGGTTTTCTGAAGATGTGCCATCAAGATTGCACCTTGTGTTATTTGTGAAAGAAGCATCACATTTTTTTTCTGAAATAATTCTTGCTAGGCTGGTGTCACTCACTCTACCCAATTGCTTGGCTGTAATTCATACGTTTATCTTTAGAAGCAGATTATAATAAATTATTGATATGTTAAGTAATTGGAGCATACACCTTAAGAGCCAGATTTCCTTTTCAACTGAAGAACCTAGTATGCATTTTGATTAGCAGTGTAACACTGAGTAGCACAAACAGACTGGCAGATGGCACACAGATACTTAAGATACCAGAATAAGGCTATCCTAAGCCCAAAGAAGAACTGTATCCTAAGTACAGGAAACATCTCAGCTCTTTTCAGAATTGCATGTCCAAGCTAACATGAATTTATTTGAATTAAGGTATACCAATGAACATATTTTTTTTTGAGTGAAATGACCTTCTCTTGGCTTCTTCTCTTCTAGCTGTATTCTCAGACTTCCTCAGTTTGTACTCTGCACATACAAAGGTTTGGAGAATCGTTTTCCTGTGATTAAGTAGAGTGCGGATTACAGTCCAAGCACTACAGATAGACCTATACAAGGTCTGAAAAAAATCAGCGGTACAGAAGTCCAGCTGGAAAGGGGAGACAGAGTTGCAGGGAAAACAGCTGCACTTGATCTTGAGCTGGATGGTCAGGAGGGATAGGAATTTCCAGCTTGGATTAAAGGACAGAAAAGTAATTTTGGATAGAAGTTTCATCACATGCTGTCTGAGCACTGCAGTCCATTTAAATAGATGCTGAAAACATCAGTATGCCAGATAATAGATACCAATAAAACCATACGGAAGACAAAACCAGTTTCCTGTTTTTTTGGTTTTTTTTTCTTCTGCGTGCGCTTAATCAAAATGTTTAATGTTCTATTTGGTTTAGATATTCAGCTATTGATGTTTTTAATCAGATTTATGAGCTCGATCTGACTTATTTAAGACCGGTTTTTTCCATTTGCCTCACATTACTCACTTTTGGGAAAGAGCAGCTATATGGGGCTTCTGACCATTTGTTTTGGGGTCATCCTTTACTGACATTGGGTCTATTTAGACAGAGGCTTTTTGACACGAATATTGCGTAAAGCACAAATATAGCACGGCACCCTCCGTGACTGTGAGCTCAGTGACAGGACTAGATACTGCTACTTAACAAAACCAGGAAACAGACAAAAGCATCTTGGAAGAAAAAGGGAGAGGATAAAGAAATAGCGTTTTAGTTGCTTTGTATGGCCAGGGCCAAGAATGCAAACAACCCAACAACTCCTCATCTGTTCAGTTAATACTGCAACACATTTTCTTCTTGTCCTCATGAGTCTCTCAGGCCTCAACCCCCTCAAAGAGCTCAGAGGAGCAGCACAGCTCACTCCCCACGGCTTCTGAAGGTGCAAACAAGCCCTCTCTCTTTCTCCCCTGGCATGAGCCCTCCAGTGGTCCCTGCAAGGTCGTCACAGCACTGTGAGCCCTGGGCAGGCCTCCTCCGCCCGCTGCGCCAGCTGTGGGACCGCCCTGCTCCACGCAGCTGCAGAGCAGGAGAGAAGCTGGCTCTGTAATTAACCACAGGAACATCCATGGAACTTGTTCTCCGTGCACCAATCACAGACAGATGAGGTTGTGTTCACTCGCACACAAGCAGCATTTATTCAGCCCTCGGCACACTGTACCTCTTACAGGCGCCCGTCTCACAGCTTCCCGTCTCTTCAAGCAGGAGGGAAAACAGCCACAGAAGCCAAGGGCTCCTGGGTTTCACTTTGACTTTTGGCATTGACTCATGATTTGGCCTTACTTAGTCACATAACCTCTCTGCCTTTATTTCCCTCATGGAGAAAAGGACACAAAACTGGATTTGACTCAGCAAGATAGCTCTCTCAAAGGAAATAAACTGGAGACTGCTGTGCAGAGCAGCAGCAACTCTCCCCACAGGACAGCGTCCACAGCAGAGGTGGAGCAAAGTGCAGAGCCAGGCTGTGACCTGTGATAAACCATTACTAATCTTGAATCTCTGAAAATGATTTTCCTGGCATCAACACCACAGCACCCCAGAGCTGGCATTAAGTATAAGTGAAGGTGTGGTGCAATCCTGCCAGCTCAGAAGGGCGGCTGGTTGCCTGTTCTGCTGTGGGAGGAGAAGGTGGCATATAGGGCAGCAGGTAGGACAGCACGCCCACCTCTGCCAGGCCCGAGAGCCGCCTGAAGCAAGGGAAGTTCTCTGCCTCAGAAAATACCCCAAAAGGGGGCCGTGTGGATACCTATAGTCACACCAACAAACCTACAGCATGAGAGACAGAGAGAAGTTCTGTCCAAGTGCCCAAACCAAAACAGAGCGAAGATGTGGATCAGTGCGTGGTGAAAAATTCCTCCCTGCAAAGTCTCGTGGTAAAATTTAGATTCTATAATCTTCAGCAAGGAGTTTTTGAAGAGAACTAAACCAGTTTCATAGGTAGCTTTGTGGAGGCAATACCCCACACGTACGTAACGTATACATATAGCAGTACAACAACATGGTATCACCACTGTAACAACTATAAACAAACAGTTATTTTCCTTTCTAGTTTCTAGATTTTTAAATTCAGATATGGCAACGTTTCCCCCTCAGCCACAAAAAGAAAAAAAAAAAAGGCTAGAGGTTGTCATTTATCATTTGGCAGCAGGAGCTGAAGCTTAGCAGAGCAACTCAATAGCTTTTGACAAAAGGATGAAAGCTGGCAGTATAAGAACCTGCCAACACAGGCCCTTGCCAATATTAACAGATAGAGAGATGGGAAAATATTTCAAAGCACCAGTGAAGGAACTCAAATGCTCTTTAAATGAGGGGTGCTTTTCTACATCTATTCAGCCTGGCTGAAGATAGGACAGGGAACCAAGCAGTTCTGGCCAACACAGACGTTCTGTGCAGAGCTTGAATGCTTGCCAGTGCACTGGCTGGGTACTGAGTACTTTGTAATTCCTATCATTCTCATAGGGACACAGTAACAAAGTGCCCAGAAAGGGTGGAAATCAGGAGGAAGTCTGACACGTGTGACCTATGCATCCCATCCTTGCAGGGCATCATTCATAGGCAGGTTTAATTACATGCTTTCACCTACAAGACAGGGAGCTGTGCTGGGGGCTTGCTTTGTGGGGGCAAGTGCAGTGGGTCTGGGCCAGGAACACAATATCTAACTCTGTTTTTCATCTCCAGGAGAGGTCAGAAGAAATGTCAGCCCAATAGGTAGCACATTAGCTTTAAAAGGCCTACCTCAACTCCCTGCTCCAACACTGCCCTAAGTCAAATGCTTCACAGGAACTGCAGAGGAATTTTAGCACCTGCCTCCCACAGAGTAACATCCCCACGGCAACAACTAAATATCCCAAAGGAACTGCATCTCTGGGAATTGAAATGGGGAGGCAGCTCCTACAGAGAAGCAGAGAGTCCTCTATGAGGTCTCAGAAGCTTTTCCCCTGCGTAGGGAGGTGGCAGCACCTCAGCTCCTGACCCAGCCCCAGAACATGCTGCAGTCTGTGGGCAGAGAACATTTCCCCTTCAGTTTCCCCCAGGACTTTTTTTTGCAGAAGAAATAATTTGATCTTAGGTAACATTTCAGATCTCACATTTTGGTGAAGAAAAGCCAAAGCATGCTGATTAGAAGTCTCATTAAAAGATTTTGCGATGACTAATATGTCACATGGAGAGATAACTCGCTTTCTGCTTCAGAAGTATGGTTTGGGACAAGCTGTTCTTCACAGAGCCTATACTGCAGGAAAAGGATTTAATTAATACCGTGTCCACAGTAATTGGCTATGTGCATTAAACCACATGAATTTCACGTGACAAATCCTGCTATATGCTGCCCCATGAATTCATATACTCATACCAAATACAGGAATCATTATGTGAAAAAGCCTGCAATCTGGAATACGAAAGCCTCATGTGGAAAGACATTCTGCCTCACAGTGGGTTTGCAATCTGTTAGGGCTCAGGCTGGCACTGACGCAGTAGTTACTCAACTGAATTTAACATTTGGGAAGGCAGTAATGCACATGGTCAGACTGAAGCAGGAGAGGACAGAAAAAAAGTTTGGCAGAAAGCAAAACAACAGGCATAAAGGTAAAAACAGGGTATAACTTTGGTGCTGCCTTGTTAATCTAAGGTTCTGTCTGGCAAATACATCCTGAAGAGAAGGGACACAACATACACCGACTGCACCTTGAGAAGGTACAATATATGGCATGATCAAACTATTTTTATTGTCTACACTAGATGAGGTGAAATCCAAAAGTCTTGTCCTGTGAGATAAGAAAGCATAGCTTTCTCCACTGCCTTCTGTAAGAACCTAGAGAAGTTTTGGAACAATTACTAAAACATAAATGGCACTGCAAACATGCCTTACTGAGCATGGCAAAGTGATTCAATCTTGTTAAAGGAAAGCTATTTCAGAGCACAGGTCTTTTGGGTGCTTTGCACAGACACTTGATCAAGCCTCAAACTACCTAAGTCAGGCAATATGGGTATAGTACAGTGCTGTCAGTGCAGTACATGATCTACAACAAGTTTTGCTGAGAGTATGCTGGGGGTACTCATTTCTTCTGCTTTTATTCACTAAAAATTATTCGTTCTGACAGAGCTATTTGGTTGACTGGACTAGGGGTGGAATTACTCCAGTTGATTTCATATTTCAAGTCCACCTCCAAAACCTGGGAATTTTTATGGGGTTTGCCTGAGGCAAATTTCAAAAATGAAGATTGACAGCTGAAAAAATTTGTTCTTTCAAGGACTTACCTTAATGCCAAAGAAAGCTGATTCTGGAGACAGCCCAGCAGGTCCTGGGCTGTGCTTGAGAAGCGGAAGAGCTGAGGAACCTGTGTGTGGTCTGCAGGCACCGCTTGCATCTCTGCAAGTAAGCAAATCACATGGGAGCCTAAAGCCAGTGGTGGAGATAGTGCCATAAACAATCCCTGGACCGGCAATGCACCTATTTGCTTTTCCTCGTTAAACAACAGGGAAAACAAAACAAAACAAAAATCAGATTTGATATGGAGATCAAAGGACGTGTAATGAGTAATTGGACAGGGAAGCCCACTACCACACGCATCACAGATGCCAAGATCTTAGCAGGAAGTGAAAGAATCAGATGTTTCTAGGAAACAACAGAAACACCTGAAGGCTTTTATTACAAACAATCATCCTGGATGTTACGGAATGGCTGAAAAGAACCAGGCTTCACATCTCAGGCCTATTCTTCCCAGCAGAGCACATTTCTTCTCTGCTTGTGGCAGGATATCATGCATTTTCCCTCTGGCCGTTGCAAACCAATGTCACTGATCTAAATAGATCGATGACCTGATAATCGCCACAGTTCTCTTTTTGTAATTTGTAATTCAGCATTTGTAATTCAGCCAACTGCTGAAACTTGTTCTGATTTCCTATTTTATTAATTGCAGAGAGACAGCTCAGACTGATTACAAGTATTCTTATTACTTTAATAAGCAAATAAAGAAATTAACCAGTTCCGGGAACCTTCTCATGTGAAACCAGACCTGATTGAGTTAGTCTAAGTGATTTATTAGAACTCTACAGATGCCACCACTCCTGCTCTCAGGGAGGTTAAATCAGAGGAAATAAATATGTAAATTAAGTTTATTTTGAGCAGAATTGATCTACTAGCTGTTGCTTAGGGGAAGAAAACTATGCTCTCCATCAAAACTCTACTGAACAGCTCTTGCACTCATACTAGTGAGAGATAAATAAAAGCTTTTTTTGTGAGTGCTTAACTTAGAAAAGTTCTTTGCTCTTTCTTGTCCTTTTTGCTTGAAGAGAAAACAGATACGTATATTTTAGTAAGCTAATTTGTGAACAGCCAGTGCTTCAAAATGAAATAAAATTTAGTGAGCTGTCAACATCTTTTCTTGTTGGTGTGGGCACTGGGAGAACGGCTGCAAGCCAAGCAGCTACAGCTGGTCCTCGTTCCCTCTGTCTATTGCAGGCATCTATTGCTGTCATTCAGTTTCTTTTCATAACAAATTCACTTAAGGGAAAACAAAACAATTAAAAAAAACCAAACACCTTTTCTCCACAAAAGACCAGAGATGAAACTGAAAGTGGCAACCTGGAAAATCAGCATTTGGGTTTCAATATGTGTAATGATGGACTGAAAAAAACAAATGTACAACTTGACAGTCTTCCCCTGAAAAGTGTTGCAGTTTTAGCCAAGAAGATGATATCTGAATCATCTTGAAATGTGGTTTGCAGTGACGGAAGATGATGCACGAAAATAAGGCTATGTTAAGGATATAGACATACGTACTATGCAGAAACATGGATCACAAAACCTACTGGTCTGCACACTCCTGGGAGGGCAGAGAAAAGATCGAGAAGGCTAATAACAAGGGTTGCTCCAGCACAGGCACACATTCAGCTCTGGATAACTGTGAAGTTGTTTTGGGAACGCTCATGGTTACTGATAGATAAAAGCTTGCACCCCACACTGGAGAGTTAGGTCTAGACTAACTGTAGTGAAAAAAATGGAAGTACATTTGCCTTTCTTCCCTTTCCTATCTGGCAAGGACAGCCCTAGCACTAGGACAATACCACTTTATCACTGCTTCCCAGGTCCCTCAGCACTTGAGTTTGCCAGACAGTAGTGAATGTGCCAACAATGAGATATACTCAGGTCACGGCCCACATACGGAAAGCCAGAATATTCCCTCTTCTCTTCCAACCCTATGTGCTACTTAAAAAGGGCTGGCCTGGATTTTGGCTTGCACAGTAAGTGCTTTGAACTACCCCGGCAATGCTGCAAGGCTCTAAGGCTAGTGTCATTGCAAGGTTTCTACACTGGAAACCAGACTTCCAGTAACACTGTCAACATGTGGTATCTGCATTGTGTTCCCCCTGGATGAGGATGCCTGGATCCTTGCACTTGGCCAGCTCTTTTCTGCTGCACTGGATTTCTGAAGATTTTAGCAGCTAAGCCTGGGCAGCAGAAATATAAATGGCACCTAACTTTTTTCACAGAGCAGCAGAACGTGCAGCTGTCTCTGGGCGGGGCACCACAGAGTCTTGAAGTCACTTTTGCACAATTTCCCCCTAGATCTGTACCGTCCATCTCTTGCTTTGTGGAGTGAGCAATAAGGACTCCATAAGAACTGTTACAAGATCTGGACGGTGGTGGCAACATTCCTCATAAAGTTATATGCCTCTTATGTTGTAGAGAGGCAGCTGGGAGACAGACGTGATTCAGCATTTCAACATCTTGGCATGTTTGAATCCCTGCGCAGCTCTCAGCAGTCTGAAAGACAGAGGCTGAAGCCAATAGAACAGCAGATTTACTCCAAGATCTTTTGAACCTGGACGGCATCTGTGCCTGCAAATTGTGGTAGAGCTGAGTGTAAAATCAGGTGACTTGGCAGATGCTCATGCCAAAAGCACCAAAAAGCATTGCCTGGAAAAGTTTGTCAGAGCCAGAGGTTCTCAGTTCTGTTCCTAGACTGTGAAGATGACTACTCTCCCTTCTGCAAGTGACTGATTTTTTATGGACTATCAACACGAAGTCCAACAATTACAGAGGGTCTGAGAACTAGATTTTGTAAACCATTAGACTTTATTCTCCCGATAATACCATTAGATCTCTGTATAGCTTCTAACATATCATGGCCTAAGTTACCACAAAGTTTCCTTCAACAGCGCACCATTGGAAATGCATTGTACTTACGGAATATAATGCCACTTTGCATTAATACAATAAATACAGACTGAAGTGCATCATCCTCTCATTTTCTCTCCTTATGGGATGGCACAAGAGTAAACATCTCCTGGAATGAAGGCACCTTAATGCCTGACTATAATTCAGTGAAAAATAGTTGATCTGCGATGACTCTAATTCCATATATTATGAGTACGCATAAACCACACCACAGTACAGCACATATTATTCCATCAACCTGGGGCACCTGGGAACTGCAGAACATTATAAACCTGAACCCTAGAATTCTCAATTTTTAAACTGCTGGTAGTGATTTTCACTGCAGTAAGTAATTTTAGCGAAAATACTCAACCCTTCACCAAGGGAGAGGAGGAAAGCAAGAAGCCACATTTCATGTATGAGGAAAGAGAAGATTAAGCTAAATTGCTTTTCTGTCTGGGAACTGTGTCTGTTTTGTAACACAGTGTTAGTTCCCAGAATGAACCCAGGCAGTTTGTTGAGCATCTGGTACAGTAAACATGATGACTATAAACAACTTGCTTGAGATCATGCAGCAAGTCCATGATCCAGCTTCCGAAGTCCCACGACTTAGTCACCAAGGGTAGGCATACATGGCACATTTACCCCAGATGACTGGCTCTACTGACTGAGCACCAAGATCAGTTCAACAACGATTACTGTGCCAATGCGCCTTAAAAGGTCCTCACTTATAAAACAAACAAAAAAGTCCTCAGTACTATTGTTCTGGTTTCACATGGAGGCTTTCACTTCTTTCCAATCATATGAAGAAACAACCTAAAAGATCACGAAGGGCAGGATGTACATGAAGCATCATGTTTCCACAGAAACGGCTGTTATTTCTTTCATGTTTCATACTTCATACATTCTTTCTTGTGCAGTCCATAGCTTCAGCCAAGTGGCTGGCCCAGAGATCTGCTCTTCTCAGATTAAGTTCTACCAAATTTCTGACCTTCACCTCCATCTCTGCTGAGATTCCATGGTTTTAGAAGCACTTTTCAGCCAAGTGCCAAGCAGAATCGGAGTCTGACTTGTACTCTAGGCTGGCCTTGACTTTCACACTTCTTTCTTCCTCTGCAACTGTTTTTAATCCCATCAATTCATTTGAAAATAGACATTGAAATTATTTTGGAAAAGACTGAACTGATGGAACTGGAGGGTAAATCCTGTTTACTCTGTGCACTGAGTAAGCGGAATTCATGTCTAAAATTGAAGCAGACTCTGTGAATCCAAACAATTTCTGCACAAACATCCTGAAATGCAGAACTGTGTACAAATAACCTCCTTACCCACACTTAGAACAGCTGTTAGTGAATCCCTGAAGAATTACATTGCTCCTTTTCTAGTTTCCCTCTCCTCTTCTTGCTCCCCACCATCCGTCCAACAGATTTCCATTTCTTTGTGAAATGAGAACCGATTCATGTTACAGACACTGAATGGGTGGTGAGACTGTCACACAAATGCCTCACAGAAGTATCCCTTCTTCAAAGCACAGGAACTATCAGGAATACAATACAACATATCCAGTTCTGCAGCCTTTCTAAGAGCTGAAGCTATCTGACAGAGCCGTGCCAATGTAATGCCTCTTCTGTCACCATGCAGTACTAGCTAAGGTAAGATCTAACCAACCACCACCACCAGACTCTCAAGAATGTTGGAGACAAGTACTCCATGCTATCTGCACCAGAGCAAGGAGTATTGTCCTGTGAGTTCATTGCAACTGCATGATGATGATGACAAGATTTCTTTCTGAAGAATCATGCCAGTTATTGTATGAATTCTGGAGGAGTTGGTAGCCGCCACCAACAGTGTCACAATGTCATCCATTGAAATTAAGTCATTAAAAATTTCTGTCACCTCGCCAGTGCTTTCAGTTAGCACAGTGTGATCCAATTACTCGTTCACCTTTTCTTCGCTTCAAAAGTTGTTTGGAAATGCTGGAAATAAAATTCAGTAAGATGTTCCGATTCTTCTTGAATATGTTCTGTGAAGGAACTTCCCAAGCCCCATCATCCTCTCTCGAACAGCAAGTACAGTAATTCCTTTTTTACAGAGCAGCCTGAAGTGTCTCATGGTAAGACAGAAGAAAACAGTTCAAATTGGCAAAGCACAAGTTCTTCAGCAAGGAAAGTAGGCCTTCAAGTTGTTATGAAAACAGCAAGTGCTCTAATGGGCAAGGAGGAACGTAGGCCTCTGCTGTGTGGACTGGAGAAGTCATTACACACAGTATAAGCTAAATCAGGCATTACGGAAACAGGTATTTGTATCTGTTGGGATGTGAGGACAGGCTAGATTCTTTCAAGGTCCCTTCTAGAAATACTACTTAATGACTTTTCCCTGAATTAACACTTCCAAGCAATATCCTACTGCAGAACTGATGTTGGTTTAACTTCTTTACTAGGCCACACATCTCTAATTTACTTTCTCACAGTGAAAATCAGGGTGAGAGAACGACAAAAACCACTCTTACAAAACACATTTCACTTCATTGTAGAGCTAAACCCAGAGCCTAGGATGTGGGTTGAATTAGAACAAATGGACCCAATTTTGAGACTGGGAAGCTTCAAGCAGGAAAATCAGGTAATTCCCCCAAAGGCACAAAGGCTTCTCACTTTTTTGGAAATAATCAAAGACAAATCAGAACTCCAAATCCCACATTTTACCGAAGGCAACACTAAAACAAGAAATAAGAGAAGATATCAAAACATAATCTGCTTACCAGCTCATGTATGCATCCATTTAACAGTCTTAGCAGAGTACTGATTCCACCTTTTAAGAATTGAAGTTGGCATCAATGTAAACATATTCCAATTGTTCTTGTAAAACATTAGCCTGAGGCAACTGTGATTCAAATCTTGGCAGATAGAGCAGTGGAGAGGTCATGTGAAGTTTCTAATTGCTAATCTTACCTAAATCTTGTCTGATTAAGTCACTGGAACTGAGTATGTTAGTTTCCATTATCTCTTACATACAATGGGTAAGACTAAATTGCCTAACCAATTTTACAATATAGAAGAAAAAATCTAAGACTTTCAGAAGACCTTGGCAGCAGACAAAATTTAATCTCTTTGAAGTGCTATTATTATTTTTTTGAAGACTTTTGAGTGATTACAAACTCTTTCCTATCCACTGAATAGCTGCCATATACTAGTAACTCAAAAACAATTTTTCTAATTTCATTTTGTTTTTTAAACAGAACAATAATACTTCTGTTACTGTAATTTAGTCAAGATATGCTTTTGGGGTTGTAACACTTGCCAAGAGAGGATAAAATACTTTCCTCCCGAAAAAAGAATGTTGCTCTGGAAGGGACTATAGCTCATTTTCAATGCCCTACTGTTGTAAAAACGGTTATGAATAGTAGAAGTGAGTTTTCTGTGGTCTCTTACTTCTCAGTTTGCCTGGAGTACCTTCTGCAGAACTGCATGGATCAGATTCCGACAAAGTTGATTATTTGTCTTTGAATGGCAGATATATTGAATTCTCTGTAAAGCACCCATTCAGAAAACAAGGTCTCTGAGTCATAAAGAGAGAGAGACCACAGGCACGAACAAGCATTGTGTAGGCCCACTTCACAGAGTGGTTTTTCACTGAACAGCCTGACTAAAAACTGTAGTAAAGACTTCCTGTATCAATACAACCGGGCATAATAACTGCCTCGAAACACTCCTTTTTAAGGTGATGGCAGCTATTAACTATAAACCAGTAAATAAACATTTACATAAACAAATGGAGTGCCACGCCTCTTAGGATGACACAATAAACACACATTTGTTTGTAGCAAAGATACGTTCAACATATTTTCACAGGAAAAGAACCAGTACATTTTCTCCAATAGTGGACCAGCACTTCACTGAAAACAGCAGTTATTCTAGAAGATAAAAACTTCACAGCATTCCAGGAAGCTTTACATGCTCCAGCATAACCGTACATTTAAACACAGTTCTGCTCTTCTTGTTCCCATTACCTCCTAGTTCTTGGTGCCCTAGTCCAGATATTATTGAACACAGAACCACCGATGGAAGGAAAAAATTTGCAAGTGATAGATTTGCTACAATACTGGGTGAATAATTTCTTTTTGTGTATGCGTTCACTCGAGCACTAAGAATTCACTGAATTATAGAACACACAACCTAAATTCATCCCTTTTGGAAAGACAGGTACTAAATCATTCATAGGACAAGTCGTCCACCAAACCACTTAGAGAAAGTAAGCTGCTATCTTGAAGCTTTCAGCAGACTTTCCAGTCAGCACAAGGAATTATTCAAGTTCAAGCTGAGGCAGATTGGAGAGCTGCAGAAGTACAAGAGCAGCTCCTTTCCATGGAAAATTTTCTTAAGAGTAGAAAAGAAAGTTAGATATCAGCATTAGCTGCATATGGCTGAAATACCACACTATTACACAGAAAGGAGAGCAAAGCATAAAGCAAAACTGATTGCTCAGATGGTTTTTCTAAGGAAAAATCAACTTACACAATCATGCTGAACTTGCATATGCGTGTGAGAGTGCATCCTTGTAGTAATAACCTTATGAACCCTGGAAGCCCAAAGTATAGAGCCTGGTACCCAGAACACAGCAACCCCCTGCCATAACGTAGGAAGCGGCATCAGAAGGCTGTGGGAGGCTGCCACGCTGCTGTTGGAGGAAAATAATTAAAAATATCCATTTCTCTGTTGAGAAATGGATAGCGCAGGCCTTGAAGTGAGGACAATATATTCTCCCATCACCTTGCACAGAGTCAAGATGCGTGTTTCCAGTTTAGGACACTGACTGGAGTAGTGGTAGCAAGTGACAAAGTTGAGCTTGGCCAGAGAAAAGGACTATTTAAAAAAAAAACAGAAATGTATAGCAGCTCTCTTCCCACACGAATTGCATTCCTGTTCTTTGAAATTCCTACAATTGGGGGAAACCATTTTTTGGTTCATGCATTACAAGAAAGTTAAAATTTATCTGCTCACATTGTCATAAATGTAACCGCATCTTTACTATACCTGTGAATTCCTCTGTTTGCTAAGGAAATTATAATAAAGACCTGCACACGCTGGGGAAAAAACCTACAACACAAGCATATAAATTCCTGTGAAATAGGAAACGTGACATCTGAGGCCCAGCTGAAGGCTACAGATGTCATACTCTTTGACTGTAAAACCACATTTAGAACTGATTCCTCCTCTAGAGATGCAATTAGAAATCAAAAGAGGAACTTGTCTAAACGTTGCTTAGAAGAAACTTCCTAGCAGAGCATCTGCTCACATTGACATCAAGAAGCAAAGCAGGACAGAGAAACTTTGGGAACCGGTCACTGCCACCTAGAAGAAAATGCATGACAACTCACAGAAGTAACTGTGCAACTCAGGCGATGCAGAAGAAACCTGAAAACATTTCCTGCTCCTCTCTTAGGGCAGAACTGATTGATCACACTGTCCATTAGAAAAAGATATACCATTGAAATTAATGAAGCAAAACACTGCCTGACTCTGTGAGGACAGGACAGCACCTCAGACCTACAGCATGGCAACGCCTTATATTTTCATTTTGTAAGGTAATCCAGGAAAAGGCAGCTTCAGAAAAAGCAAGAGAAGTTCCCTTATGTTTTGAGACCGGTTACTTATTTCAGTACATCATTCTGAGTATGAACAAGCATCTGCAATGCAGATGTGCACGCACCGATAACTAATAACGTGAACAGCATGCTGGGTCAACAGCTAACCAGGAGCAAAAGACAAAGTGCTAACAAGACAGAATTTTTGAGGGCTATCTGCCTGCTTAGTTTGCACAATCATTGTGAGTCACGTAACGGGCTTCATGCAGCAACCTCTCTTCTTTTCCTTATAACATATACGCAATGTGTCTGTCATGCACTGGTGCTACTAACCACTTGCTGTGTATCTTGATAAAATGATACTAAAGGCTTTCATGCTATTTCCTTAAATTTACATTGCTTTGCATTCCCACTAACAGTAGCAACGACAAACAAGTATCAGTTGTATGAATATGACAGTGCTTGTGTGAGATCAAATAAAACCTAAGATATGGAATGATTCTGTTTTCCCAAGTGTAATCCAGTGTTATTTCTCTACAGTCAATGAAATGCATATCCTTAAGACATTTTCTGTATGTATTCTCGTCAGCACCTTGTGCCTTCATTATGTCGAAACATACGTTTGTAAAATTCTGCAGGATGCCACCATCACTGCAGCCAGTGGAAACGCATAGGAAGCAAATGCAATTAGACTCAACATCTGGATCCAGTCCTCAGACATCAGGTTACCAATTTTTATGTCAAGAACACAAGATCAGAGCAAGTGACTATTAAGTAAATTGGACTGGATAAGAGAGGAATAAACTTGCCGTAAGTTGGAAATAACACATAAACTGTTAGAATAACATATGCTTTAATCTCTTCAAAGGGATTTACCATTACCATTTAAAAATACAATTTTTTAAAAGCCTTTTAAATATTAAAACCTGGAATCTGGAGCAGGTCCTCTCCTATCATCTGCACTCATTCTATTGCTATTGTGCAGTAATGGATTGTGATGCAAGTACTTTTTTTTTTCCCCCCACCAATTTAATATTATAAACTGGTTTTAGGACAATTAAATAACGAAGAAAACATGGTATGATATGTTACAAAATATCTGTTTAGGAATGGGATTCTAATCTTTGATATGAGAAAAATTATTCAAGAGTCAGAGAATATTAGAAACAGCTGCTTGTGCTCATGTAGCTATAGAACAACAACATTTAACCTGTTTCCTTCTTAAAGGGTAACTATAATAAAGATTGACATTATCAATATGAAAATGACCATAGGAACATAGGAATCTGAGATACAGCATAAATAGCATGTAAGAATAAAACCACTATTCACTTTGGTAGGGAGTTTATAAACACGAGGTAAATCAACTTTCTACATGAGTAGATAGTGATGGGAGAAGGGGGAATGGTTTTAGACTAAAGGAAGAGAGATTTAGTTAGATGTCAGAGGGAAGTTTTTTACTGAGAGTGGTGAGGTGCTAGAACGGGCTGCCCAGAGAGGCTGTGGATGTCCTGTCCACAGATGTGTTCAAGGCCAGGTTGGATAGGGCCCTGGACAGCCTGGTCTAGTATTAGATATGGAGGTTGGTGGCCCTAACTGTGGCAGAGGGGCTGGAGCTTGATGATCCTTGAGGTCCCTTCCAACCCAACCGTTCTATGATCCTATGACCTTATATTCTTGTCGCCAAACAATATTTTTAGCAGGTTGAATTCACATCCTTTTCTCAATTGTGTATGGTCTGGGAGAGTATTTGGTACTTTTGAAATGAGCCAAAGAAAAGCTCTAACACTTCTCACATCACAGATCACCTGGCCAAGCTGTTTTAAAACAGTCCCTTTGTGCCCTTTTGTATTTCTAATCCCACACAGATAACTCCCAGCACCAGTTACCAGCTTCAGGTTTGGGGAGATTTAAACTACAGTGAGGTTAAACTTAGTTTTCCCTAGTTTTCAGAAGAAGCAATGATTCTCAACTCTGGAAAGGCACACAGTATACCAAGTGGTACTGGCATTCATATTTTTAGCCAGTGGAACTGACCTGAGTATGTCTCGCAATGCAAATATCTCCATGCAACACAACTGTTTGGTTTGTAAACCATGAGAAGTTTATCTAGATTGTGATCTTAATTCATATTTTCACGAGTCGCAGAAACTGACTGAAGTCCAGGTTTGGGGTCCAATTGGTTTTACTGCCACTAAGGAAAACATTTTTCACTCAAAAGTGAACAAATTTGATGAAGGATTCATAAAGAGATCCAAAATCATACTCTAACATTACATTTCCCAGCACGATGGCACTTCTGGTATGGAAATACAGAATCTATAACAGTTTCTAATGGGGAAATGCAAAACACTGACAAGATTTCCCATCTTTAAACATGTTCCATGTTTTAAGCTTCCCATCAACTTTGAATGGACCACATTTCTTATGTTTATAAATTTGCTTTCAAAACAGAAGTAGGAAAATACAGTAGCAGGGAAGAGATTGAGGGCAGATCAGTAATTCAATTTTTTTTTCCACGTTGTCTTTCTGCAGTTTCTTTCTCTCAAAGTCTGACCTTAATTCTCACACATTTTTCTTTCCAGAATGTTTTTAAAGGCATTTCTAATAAAAACATTTGAATGTCAGTGAGCATTTTTTTTTTTTTTTTTTTTTTATTTTTTTTTTTTTTTTTTTTTTTTCCTTTTTTTTTTTTTCCTTCTTTTTTTTCCCACTGCTCACAGATAATTCCCCTTTCCCTTCACGCCACCTGTTAATCTTCTCTGTTCTACTTTCCCTCAGCCATCTCCCTTTCATCATCTTATTCCTGTACTCTCTGACCTACCTGAGAAGAAAATTTTATTTTCTCTATTCGTAACGTCCAAAATTTGTTCTACACTTCACGCTGCGTTGTTAGTGGTGAGCACTCAAATTGTATAGTTCAGTGTTACCAGACAGTAACCTCCTGTTGACAGAACTGAACTGCTGCATCAACTTGGACTGAATGGAGATCTGCACAGGTTTAAGTGGCTTTAAACCCGTCTTTGTAAGTCCAGGCAGTGTGCTTAGCCAGATGTCAAACTGCAAAGTCTGCGGGCAGGCAAGCACAGCTGGTATGCACTGACCCTGATGGATCTTGAAAAATAGGACAATTCCACTTTAAACAAACAAAACTTATAACCTAAACAAACTGAAATGTGTTCCATTCATACCTGTGGCTTATTTTGAACACATCTTGAAATATATGCTGCCTCATTTCACTTTGGCTGGGAAAAATGTCATTTGGGCAGCAACTGAGCTTTAAAACAAAGAGTCAGTCTGGCCCGAGTCTGAACACACCATGCTCACGCTCCTCTGAGAACCACTGATAACAAGGGGGTGGGAAACAATAAACACAATATTTCATGCAAAAAATTTACACCAGAAAAGAACCAAATTAAGGATCAGATCCCTCCATATGTTGCTGAATTCTTCAAGCTGTACTGATCTCGGGAATGAAAAGACAAACAGAAGCTCAGTTTTGTAACTTCTGCAGATATGCTTCTTCATTTTGTATTTTGAACATCAGACAATAATTTACTTACCAAGAAATACTATATCCACTATACATGAAGGCTGCTCCAAAAGTAATGCATCCTATTTTATTATAACAGCCTAAGACTTCAGAGGCAGATGTTGGTGGTATGACAGTAGAGGTTGAACCTTTCCACCGATGTCCCATTACATGTTGTTGTTGTGTGTCAGACGGCAGCAGAGAGGCAGTTTGACAGATGGTGTCTGACATGGAAGCGCATATGAAGCAAAGGTGCGCCACTGAATTCCTCCACGTGGTAAAAATGGCACCCATTGATATTCATTGACGCTTCCTGAACCTTGATAGAGAACAAACAGCGGATGTAAGCAGACTAGGTGGTGAGTGGTGTGGTGCATTTCAGCAGTGGTGACAGCGGGTCACATCCACTGGTGCAGACTGCATGCCAAGCTCATAACAGCCTCTTGGTCATCCCTGGCAAAAATGCACAGCTCATGATAGTGTTCAAGGATACAGTTTTGTAGCTGAGAATTTGCTCTATCAAAAATTGTTATTGAGCTCTTTGTATCTGTTGTAGTTTCCACAGAGAAAAAAAGAGGAGGCTTTAGTTTCATAGAATCACAGAATCATTTGAGTTGGAAGGGACCTTTAAAGGTCATCTGGTTCAACTCCCCTGCAATGAACAGGGATAACCACAGCTAGATCAGGTTGCTCAAAACCTCTCCAGCCTGACTTTGAACATCTCCAGGCACAGAGCATCCGTGGCAACCCGGTCCAGTGCCTCATGACCCTCAGCGTAAAAAACTTCTCCCTTATGTCCAATCTAAATCTCCCTTTTTAAGTTTGAAACCATTTTCCCTGTCCTATCACAACAGATCCTGCTAAAGAGTCTCTCCCCTTCCTTCTTATAGCCCCCCTTTAGATACTGAAAGGCTGCTATCAGGTCTTCCCAGAATCTTCTCTTCTCCAGGCTGAAGAACTCCAGCTCTCTTAGCCTGTCCTTGCAAGGAAGGTGTTCCATCCTGTGGATTATTTCTGTGCCCTTCCTTTGGATGCGTGCCCACAGGTCCATGTCTCTTCTGGACTGAGGACTACACATCTGGATGCAGTACTCCAGGTCAGGTCTCACCAGCACAGAGAGGCAGGATCACCCCTGGTCCTGCTGGCCACGCTTCTTTTCATGGCTTAGGATACAGTTGGCTTTCCTGGCCGCGAGGGCACACTGCTGGCTCATATCCAGCCAGCCTGCCATCCACCAGTACCCCCAAGTCCTTTTTGGTACTCAAGTTTCAAAGTGACCTACATATATTTAAACAAATAGGAAGTCTCTCCAGCACAACAAGTTGGTATTCTCCCTTGTAGCATGTGCACCATGCAGGTCTTCGGTTTATCAGTTTTCTTCTTCTAGGATCTTTCACTAAACTAACTGCAAAGCAGCTGATCTTCCATCTAGAAAACTAATGTCAATGAATGTATTAACCACTTTATGTAGACATACATCTTCATCAATAACTTTATATGGAAATACATCTGCCTGCACCATCCATTAACAAGAAGAGATGAAAAGCTGATAAAGGGATGCACTGACATACAAAAATACAATAAAAATTTGACATTTATTACATTACTGGCAAACTGATACGAATATATAAAACTCCTTCTTGAAACAGAAATGTCTTTGAGAAACCACAAGAATAAAGAGCCTTTAAGAACACTTTATGAAGCACAGCTTCATTCTCCATATGCTCTGTAGACATCTAGGAGGAAAAATGTTAAAGAAAAACAAATCAGAATAAATAGTTTTTATCAGATAAACTAACCAGTTTCTGCACAAAGATTTTAGATTTATGAAAAAAAATAAATACTTTTTGAAAATATCGACTTTCACTTTGAAGTCGCATTTATAATTCATGTGAACATTAGAACTATTTAATATTAGTACAGCAATTGTCAAAGAAAAAAACACAAATGAAGAAACCCCCCCTGTGATATTGACTAGGATCATCATTTTGAATACCTAGTGTGAATGTTCTGTAATAATAGTTCATAAAAAATAAAACGACAAAATAAAATCTGTAGAATAGATGATGAGTTGTTACTTTGCTGACTCATTCCTGGTGTATACTCAAGTTCCACGTATGGGAGCTCCCACAGCTGATACTCTCTGAGATGGAGGTGAGGAGAATGGCCCCAAAATCCTTTCAGAGGCACCACTTCGATCAACCCTGCTGCTAAATCAGTCTGCTGTCAATCAAAGACTGCAAGTACCACATTATTTGGGTTAACAGACTTAATTCCAAAATCTTCCAGCAGATGTCCTCACAAGGCAATTGTGTCAGGGAGGTTAGAGATGTTGCCATTTAATAAGACCAAGATGAGAAGGAATATAAAAGTTATAATAGAGTGATACATGTATCTAGACAAATTCGTATTTAAATTATGTTGAAGTGGCAAACAAAAAACCAAAGAAACAAAAGGACATGCTAAAAACCATAAGGCTGTCATCTTAGAAACTAAACAGTTGTGAGCAAATACATCACCAGAACATCTGTTCCAGTGTTGTTAGCTTGCTGTTATACCTCAGTTATAAACAAAGAAATAATGTTTTTTTTTTTTAAATGGTGAAAAACATGGTGAAAAGTTTCACATGAAAAGCAGCATAAATATGCTAATACTACTGCTCTTTCTCCTGTTGTTTCATGTTAAAACCAACACAGACTTTGTTGTGCGCTCAGAGCTGATGTGCAGCTTTCTGCACTATTCCCTGGTGGCAATGACATACAAATGTTGTCACAAGGCTGGTATTCTTGGAAACATGAAATCCTTCAGGGATTTTTAAAACAAATTTGAAAAGAATAATTTGCTAGAAACAGAGATCCTCATCATTAGTGCTGAGTGGAAAGTCAATACAACACATGATAAATATTTGACTTGTCCTTCTGTATCATGGGCAATGCATCCATAGTTGACTAGCCACAGATGCTGTGAGAGGATGATTCAGTCAAGTACTGTTCTACAAACTCAAAGCAGGGATTCTTTAGCCAGGCCCACAAGACAAGCATCTCCAGCACTCAATCCATCATCTGCTTTAATTCCGATGCTCGTGGCTTCATACATGAGAAGCCATATCAGCAAAAGGTGAAATCAAGACAATGAGCATCATGACTCATTTTCAAGAGCACACAGAAATAAGTGTAGATACTTGAGGCTTACTGGGAGACCAGTCAACGGGAACAAGTCAGCCACTATAGCTTGGCTTGTAGAAAGAACTTGAGACTGTCCTTGCTTCAGAAATGTGCTGGGAAGTTGGCTAAAATAGCTGGGACAGATTTCTCTGCTAGAGGTCCACTGGTGGCCCTCCTACTGCAGTTATAGTCAAAAAGCGTTGATATGTTCCACTTGCTGAACTACGTGAAGTTAGCACAATGACTTATAGAAACAGATCGCTTGTGAAATCTTAGAGGAATAGAGTTTTTGTCACTATCTTTGTTTGATACTTCAATAGCATGGGTGGCCGGTTTTCTGCACCCAGCCATCCTCATAATCAACAATGAAAATAAAAACAAATTTTTAGCTTGGTGCCAGAGAATGACCATGAGTGAACAATATAAAGCTGTTACATTTCTGAACTAGCGAACATTTTAATGCCATAATCACATAAGATAAACTCTGTTCTGAAATCAGTTTGTCTTGGAAAAAGAAGAATCCAGGTCTCATATACTGAAAAGCATGACAAATACAGTATTAAAGCCAATCAGCTATCATCTTAAAGTTGTGTTCAGCTATCATCAAAACAAATAATCTTCTTAACCTTTTAAATGCACTTTACTTAAACAAACAAAACATTAAACAAAGAAAAAGAATGGTCCGAAATCAACATTTCCATTTAAAATACTAGAAAACAAACAATTGAAGCAGGATGGCCAGGAGGTAGCTACAGTATATGATTACTTCGCTAAGCTGTCTCTTTGTCTTTAATCATAAGCCCCTCACCCTTTAGCCACATAAGGAACATGGAATTACAGTCCAAGCAGACACAAACTCTTCTGTTTCCAAATACAGACTTGTGATGGGAACAAATACACATCTCAAACAAAGCCATGAAAGATGCTGAAGCAAAACTTATCATAAGCAGCTTTTTCTCCATAACTCTGGTTTCATTAACATATTCCAGTTATATCCTTTACAAACTATGTCAATAAATCATGATCTTCCCATCTTTCCCCAGAAAAACTGTACAAGGATAACTGTACACATGCCCAAGAAATAGAGGATGTCATTTTATTGGAGGTCCACAGGTAATTGTATCACATTAGGGAGTGGAAGAATCTTGTAGTATGGCACAACACAATATCTCATTCTAAACACTTAAAACAGAAGGTTAAATGATATGCAACATGGTCAAATCAGTAACTCTCCATCTTCTAGGCACCACTGAAAAAATTAAAATAAACTTTAATAAATTGAAAAAAATAATACAGTCCATTAATTTTTTTGTTGCACTGTCTTTAAATGAAACAGCACTTTCAAAGTCACAAATAAAAAAGCAGCACTTTCTCTTAATACCAACACCACTGTAACACATACTGTAGCGTGGCATGCAAATCCGTATCTGTAGTCTTTTTTTTTTTTGTATTAACAAACGGAATGGTAATTTGTCTATCTCAAATATTAGTAGCATAACATGTAAGTGCAGACCATTCTGGCCACAAGTGTGGTAAGCCTTAACAAGTGCGTATTACAAGAGCATAGAACACAGAGCATGACACTTACATCCAAGAATCTCTCTTTTGTACTGAACATGGTCTTTGTTACAGGCTGAATTCCAACTTGCTGTACCCAAACTGCAGGAAACAAGAATATTGACCATTTCTGTTTTTTCTTAAAAAAGAGATGTGGTCACCATCAAAGCATAGCCATTAATAACCTGGTCAAAAAAATGCCATAGCTCCACTGAAAAAAATAAGTTGTTTTTTAGTAGACTCCATTATGCAATAAAGTTTCCATTATAGCCATGTTACAAAGTCTTACAGTGGTACTGCAGTGTCATTCCTGTTAAGTAAAGACTTGTATAGACACCAAGAAAAGGTGCAGTGTTCAAAGAAGCTGTTCAAACTGAGCTAAGCTTCACGAGACCACGTACTGAGTCTTCATGCAAAGAATCCTGGCTGGCTAGACTCAGGACGTGCATTGTATGGCTGTGTGTAATAGGACTTCCACTTGGCAGCATCCCAGGAGGTGAAGGAGCTTCTTCAGGAGTAAGAAACTGATGACCTTCGTGTTCTTCTTTCAAGGGTATCATGTCTGTCAAACCTGTTTCTGATGTGAGATTTGGCATGGAAGATGGTGGTGTTGGTTGCCCTAGAGTTAGAGTTGCACAAGGCCCACTGATAGAAGTCTTTCCTGGTAAAGGTAGCTCTTCACTATTTATGCTGGGCTCACTCTGTAGTAGTGGGGTGGCAGCAGCCTGCAAAACGAATTTAGTGCTCTGAATGCACTGATCTTGGTCACACTGTAGAACGGAAAGGTGTAAAATTATAAGGCAAACAAAACAGACAAAAAAAAGAGAGAATATGGAAAAATGGTATGGGAAAAGATGGGATGTGAAGAGAAAAAAAGAGAGACATTAGTATCTTTCTGTGGTTAGCCATCCAAAAATCCCACTGCATGCGTAACTTAGTCAGGGCTTTAGATATTTATCATAATTTACTTTGATAATAATTTCCACTGATCACATAAGGGTTTTTTGGTACCTCTAAAATAGTATTTTGTAAGTACTGTAATACAGATATTTTCTTATACCTGTTTGAAGCCACTTGGAAAATCAAGCTGAACAGTCCTTGCATAGCTCACTGCAGAGGACACTCAAAACCTGCCTGTTTGGAAGCGACAGAAGCAGGCAGGTACATCACTTCCACTCTATTCGTTTCACCCTTGAGTAACTGGCAGTCCATGGCAGTTCAGAGAAGCCCAAAGGCAAAATTCAAACCCTATTCCATGTTCATAAACAGCATATAAGTGTCTTTTATTTTAGTTCTTACTCATAAAGACCAGTAAAGTGCTACAAATTTTTTTGATGCTGACGATGATTTTATGTAAATACAGGCGTCAGCATAGCCTCTGTGATCACATTTTCCATTTTAATAAATATATTCTTACTCCAGATGTATGCAAATAAGGCAGCACTGTCAATATATTAGTTGACAGAAAAAAAACAACTTCCACAATTTTTAGGCTGCTTCTTAATCAATTTAATTTTGATAATATAATGAATCAAGCTAGCAAACAAGTTTTCTGGCAAGCACTTCCACAGTAGCAAGACAAATTCAGCATTATATAAATCCAATTAACTTCAGTGAATATTACTAGGAACGCTTTTGGCACTGCATCATTCCAAAACACTGTTGATACAAAACTGTCATTCATTCCTTGTGATGACAATACAGGCGGGTGTTTCAGCTCACTAAGAGGCCAGCAAACCTACTGCCAAATTAGGTTTCTTTAACATTAACTGGAATGATTTTGAGAGCTTCTAAAGACAATGCATATTAATTCATCAATTATAGCATCTGCGGATTTTCAAAATCCTGCTTGATTCATTTGCCCCACTACTGTTCTGTTGTGCAAGAGAAATGCTAGTCAATTAATACCACTATAAATTCATTGCAGTAAAGAAAATCTGGAAGATATTTTTTATATATATTTTAAATATATTTTATATGTTATAAGGTAAGACATGCCTGTTTATTCTTAATTAAAGGATTCTGTTAAAGAAAGATGTTCTACTTTATGACTAACTCCTTCAATCTATGTCAAACTACTGAAAGACATTACAAATCCAACATCTGTTCAAGATATTTCCAGTCCCAACCATTGTTACTGACGTTGCAGCAATTCACAAAAAATTCCCATTCATGTTTAGTAAGCCACTTGCGAACTCACAGAAGCACTTTTGCTTCCTCTGGTATATGATGAAAACCATTACTATGAGCGGTTCCTCTGATATTTGTAGGTCCTCTGATGCTACCAGATGATGGATGCACATGCCATCGTATTCAAAAAGCTTGCAAGCTGATTGAGACTTGGTCTCAGTAGATTAGCACTTATCTTAAACACAGCTAAGTAGTTCAGGACCCTGACACCAAACACTTTTTGACAGGCAGAAGTCTGATCCTTACACTATCCCATACTTAATCTTTCAGAAAGACAAATGAACTGGCTGTTATATGAACTGAGTTTGTACAAATTGCAAGCAATTTTTTTCCCTACATAATGATGAACAGCTCCAGCTGAACAATTTAAGTAGTCCCAAATAATTTCAGGGGAATTACTCATAGGCTTAAAGCCAAAACTTGTGTAAGTACCTTTCTAAGGAGAAAATTGTTCAGCACTTTTTGAAGTCATTTTTTCAATTACTAATTCACTGTGAGTAACTCATTCTTGATCAATATGCCGTTATGCAATTCTGCTCATTTAAATGAAACTACAGCCCTTGAACCAACCTTCCTATGTAGACCTTAAAAATCTGCTAGCCAACTCTTCAAACTTCGGAAAGGACAAACAAAATCTCTGGAAAATCCTATCTGAAAAACAGTAACTAAAAAGCACATTAAATAAAGGAACACCTATAACCACTGGGTACATTGAAAACAAACAATTTTAGCAGCTGACTTATTGCTTTAGCGAAGCTTCAGCACAGATCTTCAAAAGCACATCATTATTTAATATATCGAGGCAACACAAGTTCACAGTCTTAAAATAGCTGGAGGTAATTTACTTGAACTCTTTGTACGGCCTGAATTAATTTTCTTTTTACTGAACTCTACCGCATCTCAACTGAATCAACACCAAAAAGAGAAAGCAGCATCATAAAGCTCCATTAAAAAGAATGCTATAGAACTTTTTCAGGTGCTGTCCCATCTCTTCATTTTCCACACACTTGTGACTTTCCTAAAGCCTCTGATCTTACTCAGACACACGATTTCAGGTTTAATTTTTTCCCCCTCTATGTGTTTTTTTTTTTTTTTTTTTTTTTTTTTTTTTAAACGAGGAGTGATTATCATGAAATATCTCACGTACAACAAAAGGCTGTGATCAGCTTTCAAAAGCGACTAGGTAGATGGGTTAAACGAAGCTCTCAAAAACATATGATAGCAGCAGCACATACTATACCAGAAGACTAATGGTAAACTAAACAAATAAATAATATTTGTTTATAGGTCTGGCATGTCTTTTCCCCAATGGATTCAGTATTTGATTCTTAACTAAATGAAATCTATGAGCAAAGGTCTACCAGCTGTTAAGTCACAAGAAAAAAAGAAGCTAAGCTCTGAAATCTAGTTAAAAATCTACCGTAGAAATTATTCCACCAGTACCTTCTTACTTCAGATCTACTGATTTTATTTTCTACTTGTGATTTCCACTGTTTCAGAGGAACAGCATATTCCAAAGGTAAGACAAGTTTAATAAATTCTATAAGTACAGAATTTCAATATATATATGCATAGAAAATTTCAGCCATCGCTATTTATTTTTTACATTAAAAGGCACTAACCAAAGCAAATTAGACAATCTAAAACTCTGAGTTTATTTCACAAATAAATACAAACAACTTTGCCTGAAACAAGTGTCTTAATTTTCTCTAGAAAATCAGCTTTTGTCCTAAGCTACATAAAACATATATGTTAACAAAGCTCTTTACATGGCAGTGTTGTTTTCACATTTCTAATGCCAATTCAGAGATAAATTACTTTGAATTAAAAATGAACTAGGTTAAAATTGTTCTAACGCTGGTAACAAAGAATTTTTACAGTCCTCAAAGATTAAGGAAAAATGGTTTGAATTATCTGAGCATCTATGAAGTACAAACAAAAAGTCCAGACATCTGACAACGCTGAGTGACAGTGCTAGGCAGTAACAGAAAAGATGCTGAAATACTGTACTATATAGATATGATATATGAGCAAAGAGCAGAGGGATGGAGCTGTGTAACTGTTCATAAGGGCTGTAGGATTCCACAGCCAGCATCATGGTACTGTGCAGCAGTTGAGCCACGAGCACAGCAGAAAACGGACAGCTCCACTAACAAGAAGTGCAGCGCAACAGAGTCGTCAATGGAGAGAAACAGCTCTGACATGAAGGGAGAGCTACTCCTCTCTTCCAGGGATTTTACTTCAAGACTAGTTAACAGCTTCTTCTTGTGGACTGAATGCCCAGGAATGGTTAGAACATACTGCGGGAAGTTTGGGAGCAAAACCTCTGAAAGAAGTCATCTATGCACTCTGATACTGCTTTGCTTGGCGCAGTACTGATGACTAGGTAAGATCCCTAAGTTCTGTCTGAGGCCGTGAAAAATCACAGTACTACAGTAAATATACAAGGGAACACACCTGTAAAACTCTGAGCAAAGTGGGGCCCCAATCCTTGCTGATCTTTGTGTTGTCATGGCAGAAATATTTATCCCTAATAATGAGAATATATAAAAAAAAGGGGGAAAGAACAATGGGACAAGTTTGCCTGGATCAGCTGGAATCCTTTTTGCAAATCAGTACCAGAAATACTGCTATGAACATTCAGGAGAGGACTTGCTGCACATTTCACAGGTAATCCTAAGTTGCACGCGCACTGTTATAGAATAAAAGAGAAAACAAACCCTTTAACTACTGAACTTGCATTGAAGAAATGTAGAATTGGATGTAAGGGAGTCTGGATAACAAGCAGCTACCTAAGCACTAACAGGGATATCTAGAATGCTGGAGAATAAACATTCTAAGCATCTTTAAGCATCTTTATAAAATGAACCTGTCCTGATACAAAGGCAGACAGAAGTAAAATCTAGCACTTCAATAAGGCATTAGAGAATTTCTAAAGACATAACAGTAAAAGTAAACACTGCAAGTTCCTCTTCAGGAAAAAAAAAAAGTGCACGAAGTGAGATGGATTCTGTGTTTCTTTACAATAGACTACTAAAGAGGAAAAAACCCTGAATTAAAACCCAAGAATCAACTCAGGCTTTTAAGATAAAGCTAAATACTGCAGAAGAGCAGATTCAGGTAATAGCAGCTGATGGGTTTAAGAATTAAGAACTTTTCCATAATACCAAGAAAGTAAATATTACAAAGAAATTATTTCATAATGGTTAAGATGCTGCAATTTCACACAACCCCTCCACTTCTTTAAAATGAGAAGAGAAATACTTGGGCAATGAAACTAATGAAGAGCTTGTAAAAATAATTAGCAATAAAATGCTAATAGGGAAACACTATGGAAATAACAGATCTACACATCATTAGCTCCAAGCAATCATGCCTGTCATGTGGATAAGTATATTAAGAATTTGGCTAACGAATTTACCAGATTCATTTAAAATTATATTGAAAAAGAGATCAAAAGCACTAGGAACGTTTCAGAAAATAAAATTATACATGGTACTGGCCTTCAAAAAAGTGAGTATAGCTTCATATCTTACTAACATAAGGCAGGCAGTAAGGACAGAACTGGAAAAAAAGCTCTTTTATATAAAGACCTAAAAAACTAAAATTAAAAGAAATCGTAGTACGGGCCTTTGAAGCTCTGATAATAACAAAACCCCCGACTTTCTGAGATTGTGCCTAATAGAGTCAATAACAAAAACAGAGCAGATCTTATATGAAATATTCCAGTCTCAAAGGCAAAATCCCCACAAAAACTTTTAAATACAAAAACAGCACCCCACAGATGGTATCCTGAATAAGAGATAATGTATTGCACCGAAAACAAGTGTCTGGCAAGTTTAAATGTAGATTGATATTTGTTTTTTAACTTAAATGCAGAAACAATGATCTCTCCTAGGAATACATTAGAATGAATGAAAGCAAAATATAACATTAAGCATCCTAGAGAGATTTAAAAAATGACCAGAAGCTAGTTGGATGAGGCAAAATAATTCTATTTATAAAGGTACCAGTCAGTGGGTAAAAGATTTGAGGAGGAGGATGGAATGAGGGAAAAGAGAGTAAAAGCGTGAGAGAAAAGGCTCATTAAATTTTTTCTTTAATATCAATTGGCAAGAGACATTTTAGCACATTCTGTGGATTTAATATAACATCTAGAACTTAAGGTTCAATATAGACATAAGACGTAATGCATTCTTGAAAAAAATAAAAGGAGTCTTGCTATAAAATTGTACTAGAACATACTTCAGACTTCTGATAACTGATTTCCTACAGTCTGTCAGCTCACTAGAATAGGGTAATTATCCCTGGTGATATAAAAATGGCTAACACTCTGCCTATTTAAACAGTATTTATGGACTACAAATATGATCTAGATATGATTTTAAGTCAAGGAATATCACTTTATTTCTCCTTTTCTGAAAGTATACTAACTAATACAAGCTGCAGTTTCAGATACACACTCTTCAAAACAGACACTTCGAGTCCTACATGCCTCAGCTCCAAGAACACATTTTTCACTGTAGGTCTCTGCCTTTATTCCCAAGAGATATGCAACATTCCAGAAGGGAAGGCAGAATAATATTCCATGTATTGCCTAACCTTTGTCAGTGAGTGATAAAAAGAAAATCTTTTCTTCCACAAAGACCTTCCCTCTCCTCTTCCACATCCACTGCAGTCTTGGGCTTGAGCCAGTCAATTACTGAAAACTTCAATCATGAAAGGAAATTCTGATGTTCACTTCTGAACTCTGAGTAAAAGGAATTCTAGAGAATTTTCTAGTGTAAAATAAATGGAATGTCAAGTGCCTTGCTGGTCCTCTGCCATCAAGTGTATTACATCGCCTTTCATTCAAAAAAACTACAGCAGTCTTTCTTTGGAGACCAAGCGAATGGTTGGCGTTCCCAGCACTGCTGCCCCCAAACTTCTGAAGAAACTAAGATTGTATACTGGGATGAGAGAGACTGGTTATGTAAAGCTGGGAAAATCATTACAAGTCACTTCATGGGCAAAGTTTTAAACAGAATGATGACGTTTTACTTGATTAATCCTGTTATATTTAAATTGCAATGGGAAATCTTGAAGCCAAGTAGAATGGCTGAAGGCAACTAAGCTAGTAGTAAGGTGAATTAGAATTTATTTCAAAGAGTCTGAAACATGGATGAGATCTTTGAATCAGGAAAATTGTTTTTGTTGTTTGATGCTTTGTGAGATATGAAGTAGGAGAGAGAAGAACAAAGATAGGTTCAAGGTCTACTACTTTAGAATGCAGTAAAAGCAAAACATGAAACAAGAACAATTAAGAAGTTAAATCTCACTGCACTGCTGAAGGAAGGAAATGAATTTATAATTTCCTATGACCCAAACAATTCAGGAAAGAAGGAAAGATTATGAATAGGGAAGAGAAAACAGTGCTAGAGAGACAAGGAAACTAAGCAGATCTTTAAAAGCTTCCAGCAAAACACTAGAGAAATTTTAATGCTAATAGCCAGCTGCCACAAGAATCCAACTGGTCTTGGATACAGACCAGGAACAATACCCTGATATAAAACAGCATCAATGTCTCAGAAAGATTCCTCCATACAAAATATGACCCTGTTACATATTTAAAGCTCCTTCTGTGAGATCATTTTCAGGAATGAAAGCTGTACATTTCAAAGTGACTTTGATAACTGTTAAAGAACCTAAACCTGTCCTGGCTCAGATAATGTGATGTTCTAGGATGTAAGGAGTCCAAACCCTTGAAGAAATGCACTTGTGTATTTACAGGTATTACACTCTAAAATCATAACAGCTACCTGTTCTACTTAAAGTAATACTATAACAGGTATCTCCATTTCTGCAGACAATCTCGGCCAATCTTCTATCAAACTGATACAAGATTTCCTCATTGTCATCTCATACAACATCTTCTTACAATGTGATTTTAATTCCCAAAATGTTAACATGGTTTAATGCAAAGAACCTATTCAGGGCTTATGATCATAAATAAGAAACATCTTCACAAAATCAGAAAGTTTAGGCAATCCCTGAAAGAACCTGGGCTATCTTTGAGTTTTGCTTTCTTTTCCCTCCTTTAACAACTCCTCCTTTTCAGGGTTAAATTTTTTTTTTTTTTTTTGAGTAAAATTTCCACAGAGCATTACCTTGTTCTGCACAACTGAATCTCACAGAAAATTCAGACTTAATGTGATTCTAATACATTTCTTCACAAAGGAGCACTTAATACTCAGTAAGTAGAAAAAGCATAGGAACTAGAGCAATAATTTTATACCAGTTTATTAGCAATGCTGGAACTAATCTGTTTGGGAAGAGTTACTTTGGAAAGCTTTGTGGCCTCCTCTTTGTTGGCAGAGAGTACACAACTCATGGCTTCTTTGACAAAATCTTAAAATTCAAGATATGTGGAAAACAACTCAAGAACAGGCACATATGTAAGATGCTTGCCTTTGGAAAAAGATCTCTGAGTTATTCTCTTCTTCTTGGCACTGGAAATCCTATCTTCCATTATGATAGTTGCTACCAGCAAAAAAAATAAAAAGTAAAAACTATTGGAACAGTTTCAAAATGTTTTAAAGTTTTGTTGTAACAATCCAGTTGCCATATTTTGTTCATTGGAAGCTCACTGTCCTCCTGCTCCTCCTCCATTATACTTGTCCGTTTGAAACTCCTCTTTGTTTGTCTTTGCTTTTTAAAACATATTAGTCTATGCAAAACTGCAGCGTACAAGCAAAGAAGGAAACAAATACACAAAGTGCTACACCAAATAACAATCAGCTGGAAACCAATGAACCAGAGCAAGTCCATAACACTTGAATATTCCAGTTCAAAACATAGCACGTGTCAACAGTACAAGTCAAACCACCAGTATATTCAATAAACCAACAGCAAAGAAAGCCTCTCTTTTTCAAAATCCACAAGCATTAGCTATCGCACTATCTGAAACATACATTACAATGTTCTTCTTTCTTTACTGTTAATAAAGAAGTCATTCCACCCAGTGTCAGCTGTATCCCGTTAGTTATTACTTGATTAGTTCACATGAAAGTGGAGAAGGAAAACATTCACAGGAATCTTGATGAACAACACTATGGGATGGTTCCTACCATGTTGCTCTGAGATTGTGTGGCCCCATACATAGTAATGCCATTTGATGGTCCTGCTAATTGTGGTGTATCTGGTTGTATAAATCCTCTTCTGTCAATTAAGCTATGGAATAATCAAAATAAAGAAAAAGAGAGTTAGAAATACTTTTGTTCATTAATTACCTCCTCTAAACAAAAGGAAAGAAATTTTACAGCAGTCAACAGACATTAATGTATTACTAATATCTTCAAATGCCACTTTTTAATAAACTGAATAAGTGCAAGACTTTGTTTCTAACTATCAGTGAAGTTACTGCTTCCTTGTAATACCACCTTCCATATAGTTATTTGTACCCCTGCTTCTCTGGAGGCTTAACAGGGACAAAAGACTTAGAAGCTGATTCAGAGCTGACCAGTACTATGAAAATATGCATATTAAACTACAGGTGTGAAAACAAATTCAAACTCACTAGCACACTCTGAATCAGAATCTATTTCAAAGGGTCTTTTGTTCTTCCATTTTTATACCTTTAAATTAAAGCTCAAGTCCAGAAATACTCATGTCCTAAAAGCTAATCATAAAATTTAGAAAGAAAGATGAGCTTTTGTTTAGACAACTTACTTCCCAGCTGCTTCATGACGGCTACCTAACACTGCTCACAGTGTTCCACTCTTCTTATCAAAGTCATGTACTTACAAGAACATTTTAAGAAAAAATGTTTTGCGGAGAAATGATACAAAGAAATAAAATCATACATAAGATGTTAAAGAACAGTAACTGGAATCACCCAGTGCAGTTAAAGATTTTGCTGAAGTTCCGTATACAATTTTACCCTCAGTTTGAGAATCCTATTCCCTGCTTTGGTTCTGCTAGTTAACAATCACATAAAAAGGTGAATATAAAGACTGTAATACTGTAATCTACATGTACATTAGCTCATTCTTTTCATACCAAACAAGAACTTTTCAACAGCTTATGCTTCAATTCATTCTTTTTTGTTGTTGCTTGTTTTTAAATTAATTCCAATTATATTTTCACGTTTTTTCTTTTAAAGTCTTAGATGAAAATGTTATTTTTCTGTGACATTGACAGTGTTGCTTCCCATCTGGAAAGCTACAAGTTTGACAAGTCAAGAACGCTAAAAAAAATTAATTTCCTCCTGGCCTCCACCAAAAAACAACAACAAAACAATCCCACAGGATATCAAATTTTAACCATAGGTATTTTAGCTCCTGCTACTAAAAGACAGGAATGCCTTAAAAAACTTAAGAGTTAAAGTCAGCATAGAACTAGTTCTATTTGCTGATTTATGGAACCTCTAAATCCCCCCTAAGTCAAGATAGCCTCAATTTTAAAAGATAAGCACACACGTAGAAAAAGCTAAGGCATTTCCCCTCTCGAAAGTCAATGATGCTTCCACCACTCATAAAACAGCTTAAGATCTCCTCACGAAGCTCTGCAGAACAGATTTTTAAAGTACACTTGCAACATTTAGAAATCCATCTGAAATTAAAATCTGTCTTGTGGAAAGCACTCCTTCAAAAATCAGCTGCTTAAAAAAAAGCATATGATTTATTATATTGGAACTCTAGTTAGACCTATGTTGACAGCTACGAATCAAATTAAGATTTTCAAGTTACTGCTGAGGACATGTAAAACATATTCTGAATTTTCCAGCAGGAGTTTAAAATGAGAAACATTATCTTTAATGGCAGCGAGAAAAGTTTCAATTATTACCTTATTCTACATTTCATTTTGAATTTTAAGCTGCAATTGCTAGTAAGGCATCTTACTGGAATTTAAGGAAAATTAACTCTGAATACCTAGTGACTTGGGCTGTAGCTGAGATTAAATATTTCAGAGCAATTTTGTTCTGAAACAGAATGTTAGACTCTTTGTTTGATTTCAGACCAGGAAGAGAGTACAAAAAATGCAATGCTGTAAGTTACATTGTGAAGCAAGTGAATTTTTAATCAGTCACAAACTACCTCCCTGCAGAAACTCTGCATGTACTTCAGCATCTAAATAAATTACATTAGTACATGGAATTCAGGAAAAAAACGTACAAACTCTGTGAAAACACAAGAGTCAATGCCAGTTTGGTCTATTGCATGTGGCTAATTATATCCGTCCAAGAAGCTATTTCAAATATTAAGAAACATTATATGGTTTTAATACTTATTTCCATGTGCAGTTAAACAAAAGACTTGGAAGCAAAGCATCAAGTTTTTCTATGACAAACAGAACAGCAGGATTAAAGAGCTGGCCTCATGCACCATCACCAGAGTCAAGAAGCAAAGGCAGGATTACTCTTTCCCACACAGGGATTAAAGTGTTAACCTTGTACAAAGAAATCATAACTCAGTTATCTCGTTCACAGGAAAAGATGCCAGCCTCTCCTGCTGACCTCCTACTGCTCTGTGGAAGAGTTTCTGATATTCATAAGAGCAAAGACAAACGCCACATTCAAAGAAACACCTTAGCCACTGAACTATCAACTCATTTACTCTTCTCTCAATAGTTCAGATTCAGGTCTTACCTCTTTTCAGACAAAGCAAACAAGCTTCAACAGAACAGTACCGCCACAGAATTAATCTACAAGATGAAAGTCATCTTATACTGGGGAACTGGGCCTCCACTGTACACGTATTAGACCAGCTATCTAACCACTGGGCACTGAAGTTAGATGAGAATAGTGCCCTTTTTGCTGCCAGTTATTCTTTCTCTAGTCTTAGCTCTGCCTCATATTAAATCAAGATGAAGAACTGTATCTAACCTGAAAACAAAAATATTGCAGAGTTGTAAAATGAAATACGCAAGTGTCAGAAATTAAACCAGTGAGCTTTTTCTGAATTACTTTGGTGTAAGGGAACCAAAATTGTCTTGATCTTGTATACACTAAAAATAACTTAAGTAAAGAAAAAATATTGGTTTTTTTTTAAATAAAAGAGTTCAGAGACAAAATAAACAATTATCAAACTAGTTACAGAATTAAAGATCCAGGTACATCTCTCTCGTAGACTCATGTCACATGCGTTAGATATGTAAGAGTTTAATTAACTTCCAATAGCTCATCAATGAACATTTAATTACAAAGAATTTTTTACTGCCAGCAGTTTTTAACTGCAGTGGCAAAGGCTCAAGGAACAAATAAAAATTCTATTTTAATTTCAGAAATCAACCTTAAATCCACATATTTTAGAGGATCCAATCACCAGCTTAGCTTAACCACAGTTTACCAGCTTGCTATTCAATTAATGCTTTTAAAGGATAGCAAAACAAAACATTATTTGTTGAGTAAACTCAAGAAACCTGAAAAAATATTTTTCCAATCAATCATCATTGTGCCTTCACTTACACTAACAAAACTTTTGATACTCTTACCTTGGAGAGAGGGGCCCACAGAGTGCAGCACAGCAATTAGTAAAGATGTTGCCATAACTGTATGGATTATAGTTTTCTTTACCTCTTTTATTTGACCATGATCCTTTAATCTGAAGAGATAGGAACGAGTTGCATCAGATGTAATACAATACAGAAAATGACTGAGGCAAATTAAGGGTTCCCAAAACAGCAGCATGCTGCTCATAGAGGCAGACCAGCAAAATCCCAAGACTGCACTTCCCTAACAGCTTTGGGCTATTATGAAAGCTGGAAACTACAAACATACATGTAAGCACAAGCGCTACCTCCATAGATTTAGACAGTCAAAAATCTCAAAGGACAAATATAATCACAGTAGGAATATCAGCTCTAAACATTTTTTTGCATGACGGTCAAAGCTAAATTTTACAGGTATTACAGCCTGTTCCACAGAAGAGGTTCAATTGCAACATACCATTATAGCCAACAATAAAGCACTTGTTTCCCATACTCTTGGGCAACTTCCAAGCTGTCCATATAGCATTATTTTCCCTTAAAGCCCACAAATGGCTTTAAAATATTATGAAGCAATTGCAGTCATTAAAGCAATTGCAGCCATTACTGCCTTTTAGCCCATACTACAGGGTTTTTTTTAGGCAACCTTATTTTGCTGCTTGTGAGGTGCTTCAGAGCCGGAGTAAATAAATGCCTTACTGTATTCAGCTGAAAACGTGTGCTTTAATTTGTGTTACACTGCTGCAGCTCCCTGCTATTTGACTTTCAACAATCCAAAAGAGATGTGAGGGCTTCTTGTTTGAACACTTACAGAGGCACATTCCAAGCCTGATCAGTACGTTTTTCCTGTTTTGTTTAGTATTTTTCCCAATATATAATTGTAACTTTGCCTTAAATTGTAATTGCCTTAAATAATGACAAAGCATATATTTGACAATCTCTGAGATACTACTTTTATATTAAAAGATACCTATTAAAAAGGTACAACAGAAAATTACAATAATTTTAATCTTGCAGTAATTTGCTAGATTATCTGCTAAATTCCAACATGTTTTCTAACATTAGCTAACTAGCTTTATTTTCTCCTTTCATTTCCTACCTCTCACTTGTTAGTTAGTGAAAAACACACAAAGCCTTTACACAGTTAAATATAGTTTTACACTATATATAAAACAATAGAAAACCACGCACAAAGCAGAACAACTAGAAATGAGAAAGTTGACCTTTGAGTTAATGACATACTCCTCTCTAGAGGTTTTAGACATCAGAGTGGCAAGGAAACTCGACAAAACATGATAAAAGGTGAAAATTTTATTTTGAGAATTCATTATACTCCAAAATTTTTAATAAATTTGAGTCAAATGGTATTTAGGTCTCCAGGTAAGTTTTCTACTGAATTAAAATGTATGAAATATACTTGTTTCTTTGTCTTCTCTCTTCTGTATTTTCCTTTTTCAATATACAGATCCCATGGTGTAAAATAATGGACACACTGTATAATCAGAACATCTTCAAGCCACAGCTACGGTCCAAAATAGCTCTTCCGATATTTCAAATCAAATGTGACCAATTTTATTTCTTCTTTCCTACTTTGGCATTCACAAAACTATGCACCTGTGACCGCTCTAAGAACTACAGAAAAAAAACACGTGATGAGTTTTAATCATCTCACTACTATATAAAAACATGTATGTAGAAACTATGAACTTACATCTTCATTTGTTGTTTGATTGGAGCTGATCAAATATGTGTGAAAACCTGAGAGGCCCACAATGGACCATACAGAGAAAAAGCACACCACAGCTTCCAGCACAGTAATTGAATGTCAAGGAAATACATGCAAATGAAAAAAACAGAAAACATATCCAATAACAGTTAAAATTACCAAATTCTGGGTAGTCAACTTATAGTCCACAAGTCTATTGAGATCTTCAGGTTACTTCAAAGGGTCCGATAAACACTAAACTCAGAAAACTTACTGTCAATATGCTTTGCTGTACAGTTCATGTAACATCATCAAGATAAGAAAATGTTTAAGGGTCTGTGCACTGAAGAAGGCCAAAAATTACTGAGTGGTTCTGATCTCAACTGCTGAAATTAGAATTTACATGTTCACTCTGAAAATGCTGTCACACTTTTATTAAGACAGGTACACTGACAAATAACAGTGAATAACACTTCTAAGGGTTTGGGGAAACACAAAATTGGTTATCCAATGCTAGTTGAGTAACAAAGACTGAACAGACATCTGTACAAATATTTAGTGTACAACAGGTGTCTTCAGCAAGGGTGAAGGGATCTAGATCTGTGCTCACATAACTAACTAGAAAACTGCCTCTCAGTTATGTGCGTTAACTGTTGGATTGTCCTGCCTTTCTTCTGTTACTGAGGGTAACATGCAGAAAGGGATCCCAAAGCTGGTACCAAAGCACATTAATCCAAATTGAAACACAAATCCACTTGCTTTCTCAAATCTATCTCCCTGGATATATAATAACTGGGTATATTCTACTTCATTACTGTGAGGGTGCCTAAATGGCCCAGTCTTGGGAAATGGCCTGGATAACAACTCCTGTTATGCCTGAGCAAAAACAGAATCACAGAAAGACCTCATTATAGCCTTCCAGTATTTGCATATAAACAGGAGGGAGAACGACTGTTTATGAGGGTGGATAGTGATAGGACAAGGGAGAATGGTTTAAAACTAAGACAGTGGAGGTTTAGGTTAGATATTAGGAGGAAGTTTTTCCACACAGAGGGTGGTGACGCACTGGAACAGGTTGTCCAAGGAGGTTGTGGATGCCCCACCGCTGGAGGCATTCAAGGCCAGGCTGGATGTGGCTCTGGGCAGCCTGGTCTAGTGGTTGGCGATCCTGCACATAGCAGGGGGGTTGAAACTGGATGATCATTGTGGTCCCTTTTAATTCAGGCTATGATAAATCTACCCTCCTCTAACTTGACGCCATTACCCCACGTCATGTTACCGCATGTGTCTACAGGTGTCTCATGTTAACATAGGTCTCTCTTCATCTTTGTTACAGATTCCCTTTAGCTATTGAAAGACCACAATAAGAGCCTCTCTTCTGCAGCATAAAGAACTCCAACTCTCCCATCCTTAGCTAGGCTAGGCTTGGATAGTTGGGGTATGCTTAAGTTCTCAGATCTGCATAGTATTAGCCCCTAACTAATCATGTTAAGGAGGAAGTCTTATCAACCCACAAATGATTGTGCTGCTATTAAACAGTAGCTGAAGAACTACAAAGTAACTGTTTGAAGGAAACATCAGTCTGAATAAACGATAATCGCAAAAAATGGCAGAAAAGTTCTTGAAGAAGAAAGAGCAGCAAAGCTTGGGTTAATGCAGGCAGAAGTCACTCTGTCAGCAACTGCCAAGAACAGGTAGAGTATCCAGACAGCAGGTTGGCAGGATGGGGCGCAGCACACACAGACTCGCATCCAAGGCACACACACATGTGAACTTGTGGGCACTTTCTCGCCAGTGTATTGTAGGGAGCAGCACAGGTATGCATTCACAAGAGCAGCCACACCTTCAGAAGGGTAAGTGCAAGTAAGGGTCCCCTCAGCCTTAGGACTAGAAAGGACTGCTGAAACTTCCACCGGTTTCATTACAGAAAGGTATTTAAATACTTGTAGGTGTTTATTAACATTTCTTAAATGTTAGGTGTTGGTGTTTATCCTTTCTACTACTGGTACTGATCCTGAATATAGTTCATTGATTGCTGGCTAATTAAAGTCATTAATGAATCAATGAACTGCTTCAACCTTGATTTAGTTTAAGCTGCATGAACTGAGTGTTTTTTCAGTGCAAGAGTAACCTTTATGCTTTCAATTTCTCCCAGTGGGAGCAGTGTAGACAAGAAGCATAGAATTACTCTGCTAAGTTTAGTATAAGCGTTAAAACACAGGCTACACTATTAGACTAGCTTCTAATCATACATATCTTACTCCTTTTCTTTATTTGATTTCAAACTACTGGAGGCTAGGAAAGTCAGCCAGAACCCAGTGTCACACAGTTACTGCAGTTTATATAATTCCTTTAACTCTAAAGGAGTCACCATCTTAGCAATAAGAGAACAAAGCTGCTTCTGAAGTCTATACATTCAAGTAAAAAAACACAACTTTCTACAGACGGCTTCCTGTCTATAGTTTAGTTTATATTTAGTTTCATTTACATACAATAGCCATGAACTTTAGAATGCTATTTTCTGCAACATCTCAACAACAATTTTTTTAGGGAGCATGAATCAAAAGCAGAAAAGGCTTTCAATCCCAGAAAAATAGAATAAATCAGGAAGACGACAACAATTGGAAAAGAACAGGATAAAAATAATCTGTATACTAACTGTATGCTAACCTTTAGAGAAGTCAGTTTCCAAGACAACAGTAACTCAAAATATTCCAGAACAAGGACACAGCTTTAAAAGATACAAATGGCACCCTTATCATTGAACCTATCAATAGAAGAGAAAAATGACAGCTCACCATTACACAGAGACACGGGCTTGAAAAAACATGGATAGACATAAGTAATTGCATTGAAATATTCTAACATCAGTTAACAGTAAGAATTTTGTATTGCAGGTCTGCTCTGACAAAATCAACTGAGAAACACGTAAATTATCTGTGTAACTTTAAAGTGGCTAAAAAAACAGCAAAGAACTTCATGACTCAATCTGCTTCAAGAGCAGTCAAATTCCAAAGTGTATTGCTGAGCAGCATGTTCTAACTGCTGTTATCTCCTCAAACAATGCAGAGTCACACCAACACAAAATAGGATATTAGTCTCAGTTGGTTGCGCAACAGCCATAGCTAAAGCAAGAAGAATATGTAACAATGGATATGAAAGTAGACTGTTGTTAGCAGGGGGTTCAGAAGATGTAAAGCAATCTGAAAACATTAGGTACAATCCATGTACCTAATGGTACATAACCGGGCTTTGAGAGGCCTGAAATATTAAGGACTGTACAGACGATGAGCACTGCTCAGTGAATTCTACACACCAAGAGGAAGAACCACCAGGTCAGGAAAGGCCTGAAACAGAGGGAAGCTCTCTGAAACCTTGTCAGATAACCGAGCACATCAGTAACAGGATGTTTCTTGCTATGATTACACTCCCCAGGGTGAAAATGCAAAAATAACTCATACTGACCAAAAAGGGAATTTCTCATCTTCCTTCAGTTCCCCAAACTGAGATCCAAAAAGTTCTCTAGAGCAGGTGGATTTATGTTAGGTTAAATAAGAAACATACAAAAAAAAAAATCTTCTTTCAGTAAAGTATAACATATTAGCATAATCAGGTATCTCACATAGATTTGTTAGCAGTACAGACATAGCAATGTTGCCTGTGCCTGAACGGACTGGCCTACACAAAGCAACACCCAACCATTCAGACAATTCTTTATTGTTATGAATTGTAACCAAGCTATCAAATTGTCCAGCATGTCACTATCAAACCAGGGTACTTCTACAAGACACATGACAGAACCCTTCAAATTGGCACTATTCTTACTGCAAATTATGAATGAGAAGCCCATTGTTCCTGTAGAGGGATTCTCAAATATGCAGTCAATTACATTTCAATTTAAGGACAATTGAAAGCTGTTCTCAGTTTGAAAAAAATAAATTGAAATAATCTTTTGTAAGGAGTAATTGTAATAGTTTTGTTTGGAAACTACTGTTGTGCTATTCAGAATAGTTTGTGGTTTGTAAAATTATTTGTATCAAAAGAAAATCTGAACAGTGGTTTTGCTTAAAAAAAAAAAAAAAGAGTTTGCAGCTCAGTGGCTCTATGTGACTAACATACAGTACACACAACTGTATTTGCAGATTATGGATAATTTGACACTTGGCAGACTACTCTTTCCTGGTAGTTTTTCCTTTATGTATAGTTATGAATGAGTACACAGGAAGGGAGTTTTTGCTTTTTAATCTACTGTCAAAAAAGAGCAAACTGTATGATGCACAATGGCCAGAAGAGGTTTCCTTAACACAAGTACGGGAAATAATTATTTTTATAGTAGCTTTGTCAGAGATACAAACAGCATATTCTGACATGAATCAATCAAAAATTATACAAAACAAGTGAGAAATGTAAGAAAGAAATTGGAGAAGTTTTGTCAGCTTCCCACTTTACTGTTACGTTAGCTGCTTTGAGGTAGAATCAGGAAGCAATTTCCATTCTCACTGATTAGAAAATATACAGAAAGCTTACCTGAAGCAGTAAAAAGAACTTGGAACATTTACAGAATAGCAGTTCCCCATGTATACATACGTATATTTTTATATATCTTAACTGAAGTTGACACTTGAAAATACTTATCTAAAAAAGAGCAAGTTGATGTAAGAATATTTCTAGGAACTGAACTCTTCAAGGACAGATTACGACTTCAGCTGTTCCACAATCTGTTTTTCCTATCCTGACAAGAATTGGCCATTTCAGATCATTTCTATTGTGAGAGCAAAAGAATTGTTCAATATTTTAAATGAAACCACAGCATGGGAACAATGCAAGGTATAATCATGAGTTACATTACAAATAAACGGAACTTATTTCTGTCACACATGAAAACTGCAAACCTTTAAGAGCACCCCCTACAGAAGACGATGAGTGAAAAACAAACAAACCCAAATAGGCTAGTCCCTTTCCTACCTCCAATATACGGTGAGAAATCCTGTTGTGCAGGAAGTGATGAAGTGATTAGTTGATAAAATCCCAAGTATGCATAACCAACAAAAACAAGAACACAGATACACATCTCAGATGTTACTGTGTAGTAAGATCTAAAACCTGTTTCAGTGAAAGGATATCTTGCAGGACTGTCCTTCAGGGCATTGAGGAACCCTGCTTGTTGAGAACCTGTAGGAACAGAACCCAAATTACCAATTCAGTAAGAAAGTGGACTAAAGGATGTTTTCACCATGGTGCACACAGTATTTGAAGAGCAATCAAATAATCATAGGATAAAGCTTACTAATATGAATCTGAGATTATGTTACTCAGCAGCAACATCACAAAAAAAAACCTCAGGTTATATTATCAGAATAACATCTGCAGGATATTTTCTCAGTAATACCAAATTGATGCATGCATGCATACTTTCCCTTGAACAAGATTTCTGACTATCACTGTGCTTTTCAGACCTAATATGTTAAAAAAAAATTGTAAGCTACTTCCTTCTTTTGAAATATGGTTTTCAAAAGCAACTTCTTGACTTGGAAAATTTACATCATAAACCCCAATTCTCACTTTATTCTGGAAACAAAGTTGTACAGACTATAATCCTGTTCCTATCGCACCTGCACAGAAGGTTTTTCTAATAGATGCTAATTGCCTCTGGGAAAATAAGAGAATATATACCAGCCAGAAGGAGCTCCGGAACTGAACTCACAAATGATCTACAGATGGAGAGGCATCCACTTCAGCTCTCTAATCATTAGATATTCACCAAATAGGGCAATTTGGCAATCAGCTGATAAATATGAAACTAAATACACAAAAATGAATTAGTCTGTAGAAACAGTGTCACATAAGACATGTACTTTTTGCATTATACTGTGCAATTTAAATTATTTAAATGCATCAGATTGAAATTTTCCTTTCAGCTAAATCCATCTGAAGGTCTGTATGAAAACAGAAAAATCTCGATTAAGATGTCTTTAAAACAAATGAGAAATGTCAGCGTGTGGATATTCATACACACACAACTGTTTCTCGAGACCTGTGTGGTCAATTTTACTGTTCACCATTAAAAAGGGAAAGTTACTTACCTTGTGTCTCCAAGCCTTTTCAGACTCTGAGCCTTAGCCTTAACTTTAAGGCACAAGACTATTGGAACATCCCCCTATGTTCTTACTGTTTTTAAGATCCTTAATGGCAATGGCAGCAGGTAGGCGTGATCTTTATTCCCTACTGCTGGTCACACACTTCCAAGCAGTTCCCAGCGTACCAGAAGGGAAAGTTTACTTACTGCAACATACAGCTGAAATACCAGCAAGTCAAACAGATGAAAAAATCTGTAGACAGATACCAGTACTGAAAAGCTTGGGGAGATGGAAGAAAATCTTGCAGGATATATCTTTCAAGTATCTGACTGACAAAGTCAGTTTATCATCTTTAATACTGTGTGCAAAGATCCTTAATCCGGGAAGGGAAAAATTTCAAAGGGATGCCTCAAAAGTAAGGCCACAAGAAAATAAGAAGTTTGCTGCATCTCATTTCTAATCATCACTTAGGTTCACCAAAAATTAGAAAAATGGCAGCTTGTAAGATACTTTAAAAAAGAATGTATATAAAGAGATTTTAAAATAAAATTGTTTCTTATGTAATCAACGATGTTAGAGAAGGAGCTTCCCTATTCCTATCAGGATCAACTATTCAATGCATATTTACTTATTCAAAAAAACATAAATGCCTCCAAGTTGCTAATAAACATCTCAGTTCCTTCTTAAAAGAATATTGTCAGAAGGCACATAAAATAATACAGGATATATAAAATGAAGTGTTGCTGATGGGACAGTAATCCTGCAAGGATCATCTTTTGGAAGAGGCTAAGAACAGGATTTGACTAAAGCCAGCATGATTTTCTCTGGAATCCAGGATTTTGCCAGGACATGTGGAAATATCTATGAATGACCTTTGAAACACTGCAGAAAAAAGCAGCCCCAGGTCTCAAGACTTCATCCAGTCCGACTGAATGAGAGTTAACACACTCAGTGTGTTACCAAATCACTTTGTGCAAACTGCAGAGATTCAGATTACGCAACTGAGCCTCCTGCTCAATGTTTTGCATCAGCTCAAGGACTCTAACTGCTAAACAGCACACAGTTGATTGGTCACTATCAGAAAGATGAACAGGAGGGCTTCTAGAAGTATGACAGGCAAAGAGGTGAGGGGCCACATTTGTGAAGAACTTCTTCCTGGATACAGTAAAGAAAATCTTAAATTTGAAAGCTGAGCTTGGAGCTTAAATATAGTAAAATATCAAGGAACTACTCACAGTTCATACCTACTTCCATTGCCTTTGAGGATCAGTCTTTAGAATTAGGGAGGTTTTTCCTATCTCATCCAAGGCAGATAAAACTCCGCAGTGAGAAAACATTTTACAGCTGATTCACTTAGGCAAGTCAGCATTTAAAATTTCACTGTACTAATCTGTAACACCTACACAAAGCTGTAGTGTTTCTCAGCCACACGGAGGCAAAAATAATTTCTCTGATCTTTGTCTAATTCACACAGAATTAGATATGGACACTGAAGTTAAAATCTACTGGATAAATCCACTTGACACACAAATGTAGAAATACTAGCATAATATTGGTAATTCACAGGCTGAAAACTACAAAAAAGCTTTGTTGCCTTTGGGAAATAAAGGTAGGTTAGCTTCAAAAGTAGCTTTACATTGTCAGAACAATCAACAGAGTAAGATGGCAGAAAACGTGCTGCTGCCTTCTGTGCATGTATATGCTCACGTATGCCCAAATAAATTTTGAGGATTTGAATATTAGTGGAAAGTGTTTTCTTTCCAATAGTAACTTTTCCCTTTTAAACCAACAGGGACAACTTTCCTCTGCTTTTTCAAGCTGATATTAAAAATGCTTTGTCTGGCAGTGAGAACAACTTGATCCAGACTCCTCAAAGTCAGTGCCCCTGGCTCTAATGCTACATCTCAGACAGCCGCTCAGTACTTTCACCACTCTTTAATGAACCAGGAAAAAGAGCAGGAATTTGTTTTTCAAACTTTCATCCCTGTACAGTGTAAGTAACTTAGGAAATTGAAAACAATCAGGCATATTTTACAGTAAAACATTCTCTAAATATTGCCATTATCAAATTGGCTTTTTAAAAAAATCATAAACTACAATTATTATTTCTATCAGGCTTCCTTTGCAATAAAGAACATAATGAAATATAAAAATCACATTTCAAAATGGCTGAAAAAGTACTGTTCAAGCACTATCCTATATAATTAGCAAAACATTTTTACGCTCCCTAATGAGAATGGATCTAAAACCCCCACAATATACAGAACTTCTTTAAAGATAACTCATAACTTATCAACGCAAATTGGATCATCATCACATAGGAGCTAACACAATTTGTTATATGCTCAGGGGAACAAAAAACAACTAAAAAACACTCATCACCCAAAAGCCTTGAAAATAACCTATCTATAAACCCAATCTAGAATACAAATAAAAATCAAACTTATGAATATTCATGTTCCTATATCTCATCTGATTCACTACATTACAAAGTAGTCATTCGCAGAATGTCTATGCAAATGAAAGTAACATGTTAAAAATAGGGTCAAGAAAGATGTAAACAACAAAAAAGTGTAAAATAGCTCAAATCTAAGAACAAAAGCTCTTTGGGAAAATGATGCTAACTTAGTCATACAGCATGTGTGCTGCTTTTCCAATAAACTGCCTACAAAATGATTAAAATCAAGAAAATTAACACTGTATTAAGGAAAAATCAATGCTAAGTCAATGACTACCCTGACCAGGGTCTGCTGGAGACCATAATGGGAGTTGCTGAGGGTTGTGAAGCTTCAGAGAAAAGGCAAATAAATAAATAAATAAACAAACCCTGAATGATCAAAAGATTAAATTAAAAGTAAAAAACTCAAGCAAATGGCTACATACGTAATCTGATTTCACCAGCATACTTACGAAGAATGACGTGGGTGATAACGAATGCAAATATAAAGACTGTCAGAAAGGACAGAGATAAAATAAACATATAAAAAAATCTGTAGTTTCTTTTCCCCACACAGTTGCCTACCCAGGGACAGTGGTGATCAAACCGTTCTGAAATGAGAGGCAGAAGAAAAAAATGGAAAACAATTAATAAAATGCTGTTTACTTGGAAAAAAGCTCTCTGAACACTGTATTAAAACTCAAGATTTAACTGGCATTTGCTAAGTATCCGCAGAGAAACTCTTATTTAGGAGGGGAAAAAAAAATAGAAAAGAAAAAGGAACTTTTAAATGAAACCTTACAGCTTTTAAAGAAATTCAAGCATGGCTGAGGAGAGCCCCTGTTAAACTTGCAGCATTGTTTGGTAAACTGCGCAGTCAGACCAATAAGCTTGTATTTATCCACTGTTAGATGGAGCAGTACCAACTTAATTCCACTTTTTCCAAAACAAGATATTTTCTTCCAGTGACATTTCCACTCAGAATTGGAATTTTTGTATTTACATCTCTTGTGATCACACATCTGACTCTTATGGCCAGTATCATCTCATCCATTAGGCAAAATGAAATATTCACACTCTCATTTTCTTTTATCACTTTACTCAATTTATTTTTCATTCCAGACCAGTTATTTTCCCACTTACAGTTGATGCTGCCATGCAAAACCACTCAAAACAGTAAAATCATTCACACAAACCATTTTCCAGGCATTAAGACTCAAACAACCTTGTAAAATTTGCTTATACTTTACTAAACCAACCTCACTCCCTTTATTTCCCTGAGAAATTGAAGCGTTAATGGGACAGGAAGAATCCAGAGCAGCTCAATAAAGAGAGTTCCAAAGAATACCAGGGGAAAAACCCATGCTGTAAAACGGCAGTTGGACCAGTGAGCTCTGCAGCCCCAGGCAACAAGGAGCCTCCTTGTCCCAAAACCTGGGTAATGAAAAAGGAGCAACTGTCAGGAAACTAAATGGCCTTTTGGAACTGGAGGGATTATACCAACATAATGATAGAATTTTCAATTTCTAATCAAATCGAAGTTCATAACACAAGGCAGATGCTCTCAGGCCAGCTGACTCTCAGTCTCTGATTCTCATCCAAATCCTGTTTTGTTTTCTGCGACTTTCATGCCTCTGCTGATGTATGATAACAAACTACTCGGAATTGCCCTGGAAAGTTAAGCTATAAATTTGAAGTCCTTAAGCTCTATGTTAAAAAGGCACATCTGTTCAAACATACCAGTTTATTTTAACTATGGCTTTATGTTAAAGATCTATGTGAGAGGTTTTCCTTGAAGGATGTATTTAGGATTATCTCCATTAAGGGGAAGAAAAAAAATCAAAACCATGCAAAACAGATTTCTGAGTTCACCAGACTTGCAGTTTTTTGGTGTGGTTTTTTTTTTTTTTTTTAATGCTTTTGCATGACAGCTGTTTGGACCACATGTTTCTGCCATAAATCTGTTTCAAATGGAGTTATTAAAGGTGAAGTTGTTGAATTTCTTAGGATAAGACTTCCGGAACGCTTTGATTTAGAGAGATTACTAAGTATACCAAGAGTGAAATACTTCCAGTATCTGAAAGAGTGGGCAATATTACCTTTATTCAGTGAAATACACTTGTATTCCCAGAACAAGTAGCTACTGTATTTGAACAACGCTGATTTTCACATTTGTGCTTGTGAATAAGTCCTTATGGTCTGAAAAATACCGCTTCATTTTATGGGCAGCTAACATAACACATGAGCAAATAATACCACAAAGAAAAATACAGATATACAGGCTTCTAAAAAGCATAATCCTAGGGTACATTTGTACCCCAATGCTTCAGAAATAAAAAAAAAATATATAAAATCACAACATGTCTTTGGAAAGTGAATTCCATGCAATCACATTCATTCTCTTCTATGCTCACAAAGCAGGAATCAAATTCTACTGATATTAAGCTCAGTTTCCAGCTACTAAACACTATTTAGATCGATGTAGAGACGTATTTGGTAAATTCAGATAAATGCAGGCACATAAATACTAATAAACACACTTATCTATGAACAGGCACACACAAATACATACAAGCATCAGCCCACTGCCTAATAGAGACTGACTGTTACTTGCTCCTCCTCTCCCTTTCTATCTTCAGAATTTCTGTATAAGCTGAAAGGATGCGCTTTCTCAGGAAACACCTTACAAATCATTGTGAAGCCCAATAACTACCCAGCGTGTTTAAAAATCAGAAACAGACAGAAAAGACTAGTATGACAAAACCTGCTGCAGTGTTAAATTTGAAGCAAGTCTAAGGAAAAAAAACAAGATAACTTTTAGAGGGTTTATGTGAGTTATGAATAAACTGGGCCTCATTTTTCCCAGACAGTCATAAAATACAAAGGGATGTGACATTTATTCTATAATGCCACAAAACAGCATCTTAAATAGCAAGAGATTAGAAAACAGTCAGTTCCAGCAAAAACAAACAGTCACATACTAATCTGAAACTCCTAGCACCACTGACTGAAAAATAAACTCTCTTCGGACCAGAGCTGTTCCCTCTTCCTAGCAAAAAGTCCTAATTTAATAAGTTTTAATGAAGAAATAACAAGATATCAAAGTTCTTATCCAGAAGCCTGCAAACTGAACAATCAACAACCTGGAAAAGGAAGCTCTGCCTGATGTCTTTACTTGGTCTGGACAATGTTGGCAGCAAACTCAAGATTCGTCTTCACTGAGAAATTAAAGAATACTGATGCTGGGAGAAACTGGAAATTCTGGCCCTTGTGAACTTAAAACATGAAGCAAACATAAATGCAACCGGTAAGTGTTTAGAAGAATCATGGACTGTTTGAAGGTGATGGCTACGGTTTTGGTTTGACTTTACAGGGTACCTAGACAGCTAACATGTTGCTGTATTTACCCTACACTCACACCAAAGTTAATGTAAAAATATTTGCAGCAAATGAAAAGAATCAAAATATTGCTACTAAACACTCTTGTTAATATAAAGTATATCAGGACTGTCAACTAGGGAGGAAGCTAAAAGGTACGGAGTTTGTCTATGAATGTAACCTAGGTACAAAGAGCTAACAGCTCATCCTCCTGCACTCAATTTTAAGCAAAATAAGCCAAGTATCTGCTTCAGTATGTGGGATGGCGTTGCTGCCATAACAGCCTATAATAGAGAACTACTGCTGAAAAAGACTGGTCCTGCTTCTCTCCTGTCAATCCTGTGAACAACCTCTTGCCTGTGTGTTCATGGCTTTCCTTCTACAGATCAAGACCACTGTATGTCTTACCCTGGGGGTGGGGGTAATGCTGGTTCATAAAGTCAGACTAACTTCAAACAGGATAATTTTCTGCTGAAAAGTTTCGATATACTTTTCAGAATCTGAGAACAAAAGCTGATACAAACAAAAAGGAGTAAAAAAAGAAAACGTGAAATGTATAAGGTGATGTATCAATGAAAAAGGAGACAAGTAAATGAAGATTAAAAGCGCTGCTGTAAAGACAATAAAAAAATCAAAGATGAAACAAACCTCAAGAGATGTCAGCAAACCTCCAGTAGTGACATTACCAATTTATCCCAAGTGATTTGTAACTTGGAATTTGGATAGTAACTGCTGAGGTTGACCAGTACTTCCATAACGAAATCCTGAGCCAACCTACAAGCTTAGCCATAATGGAAGACGTGGGCAGATGCTGCCCTTCCAGCCATCTCATCATTCTGCATCCTTCTTTCCACGTCTAACTGTTGCTGAACCAGGTCAGCTGACTGAACTGGCAGAAAAGGCAAGGAGTTACTTTACTGGTTGCTTAGTGAAAATGGCTTACCAGCAGCTGAACATTACTAAGGTATGTGTGAATGGGCACAAAGGAAAGAACCACACAAGTGGGGAAAAAAACGGAGGAAGCTCAGATGCTTTAGAAGCAGGGAGCTGTTGGCATGACCCAGCTGTCTCACTAAAACTCACCCAGTAATATATGGATGTGGGTGACATAGAACATAAAAGTTACATCCTACTTTAGACACTTCTCTCACTTTCTTTCCCTAGAACATTTAGGTCTTGTAACTTGCTTAAGAAGCAGTAACTGCTGGATATCACAGACAAAAATGAAAACATTTCCAATTTAAAAATCAATTGTCTGTTTGGGCTGTACAGATGCAGAGTGTTTGCTTTAGAAGCCACCTGGAAGCATGTTACTTGCTGCTCAGAACCTAAGAGCCAAACCTTTACTTTTCTGCAGCACAGCATGTAGTCTCCTTAAATGTTTAGCTTCTACTTTTCAATCCTGCACTCCAGGAAACCACGTACAAATTGACCCTAAAGCTTTCTCTTTGAAAGTCTCTCTTTCAAAATATTCAATAAAAGCTTTCTAGCTTAACAAGAACAACAACAACAAAAAGCATTAAAAAAATTTATAGGCCAGCCTGGTCCTTCAGATTGCAGCTTACGTTTTCTGTATGCACTGTGATTTCAGAAATACATATTAAGTAGGTAACTCCAAAAGTAGTGCCTCCTATTTATTTCCATGGAAACTACCACAGATACAAAGAGCACAATAACACTAACTGATAGGGCAACTTCTCAGCTATTCTTCAACAGAGTCACCACCATTAGCTATGCATTTTTGTCAGCATGAACAAGAGCTTGTGCGCTGCACTCCTCTGCATGGCCATTCAGAATATGATTTGTCTTCTACGTCATGGTTGCCACTGCTGAAACGCACCACCCACTGTCTCACTATGCTCACATCCACTGTTTGGTCTCCACCAATGTCTAGCAAGTGCTGATGAATGTCAGGTGAATGGCACTCAGTGGGTGCCATTTTTTCTGCATGGAGGAATTCAATTCAGCACCTTTGCTTCACATGCACTTCTACATTGGACGCTGTTTGTCAGACTGCCCCTCTACTGCCACCTGTTGCATAGGAACAATATATAATAGGATACTGAAGGAAGGTTCAACCTCTACTGCTGTTCCACCTCCATCTGCCGCTGATGTCGTGGGCCAGCAGAATAAAATATGAAACATCACTTCTGGAACAGCCCTCATATTTATGAACTGCTTCCTTTTTCATTTGCTCAATTGAATCACCAACATGTATTTTCTAAAGCTTAACATGACAGCAGATCTACAGGTACAAAATCACATTAATTGCATATTCCAGTGAGCTCAAGTCAGAATTCACTTTCCAATTCCCCCAACTCGTTCAACTAAAAGCAGAATCTAGGGCATTCACAGAATGTTTACTGTGCTTTTAAATATTTAACACATGAAAACACGCAGACCAAGATGGCAAATACCCATCGACCCACTGTTCAGTCATACACATATTCCATCTCAAGTAACTGGGCCAGTATTAATTGAAATTACTTTTGATAGAAGGGGGACAAGATTGGACCACAGGTCCATTGTTCTAGATGCACACTGAGCAATTATGTGGAGATACTAACACATCTGCTGCATATATTTGCTATAATGACAATTAAAGCTCTTTGTAGGACTATGATGCCATGATATGACCACATCTATTCAGGCTTCTCGACTTGGTATTTTGTAAGACAAAAGGGTATTTTCAGAATTTGTTTTCTCCTGAAATGCTAATGAAAACAAAGTTAGTTTTTAAAAATTCCTATAAGGATTTTTTTTTTTTTATTACAAAAAGTATTTTTTTCTAAGACAATGGCTCAGTCCCACAGCCTGAACCATGTACGCATGGAAAAGGCAAATATAACCACGGCATTAAATCCTTTACAGTCAGTTCGGAATTCCTCACAATTTAACGTAACTAATTTAAAAATCTTGTGTCTGTTCTTCATAGCTTATTCATAAAAAAAAATTATCCTTAGCTCAGATGTTTGGTTCCACTAACTTAGATGTTATCATTCCTAAGAAAATTATTAGTATTAAAAAAAAACTGATGAGACTTGCCATCAACTGGTAATAGCAATCAAGAATATGGATCTATTTGCATCACTTAACGTACATAACATTTACCTGTGAGACAGTAATTCCCCTTGCAATGTCTTTACTATTAATTTGAAATCAGAAGATAAATTTGTGATTTAAAAAAACAAAAAGGGTGAATAACAAAAGGCTTACTGCAAGTTACATTTATATGCATGCTGATGTTATTTTAGAACATCTGTTAGGGACAATGCACAATGGATCCCTTAAACCATCAAGCTCTAGTACTTTTATACTTTGAACTCAAATCAAACCTCCCCCCCCCCCAAAGAAATCCAAACAGAGCAGAACGAGCCTTCTTGCCTTAAGTTTACACTCAGGAAATACATACCAAGGGTTTACATCAGATTGCACTCTAGACATTGAGCTAATCTTTACAAGACGATGCAGTGAAGTGAAGCAGCAAGATAATGCTGTGAAAAACCAGCCTCCATTAACAAAATAAGAATGCGCATGCATATCTACACCAAACATTCAGACATGCAAAATGCAAGGGATACTTGACACATTTTACTCTCACAATTATATAAGTACTATCCTAGCAAGTTTAGCTATTTGTCTGCATTTTTAAGAAAATCAGTTGCAACGTCAACTTTTCCATGTCAGTCAACTTCGGTAGTGACAGACTAATGTAGTTCTCAAAAAGAAAATGAACATACTTAATTTTCTTAATAAAAGATTTATTAGGAAAACATCCAATCATTGCCCTAAGATAGCTCATAGTAATTAAACTTTATTGTTACATAGCTCACTTCACTGCTACCTGCAGTAATCAACATTGACTAATGAACAACAAATCCCATCAGCAGCACGCACAATGATAGTGACATTTTCAAAGGCAGCAGCAGCTGTTCAGAATGGCTGTTCTCTGGTAGGCAGTAAGAGCATACGAGAAAAAGTATGTTATGCATACTATGCATGTATGTGTGTGTGTATATATATATAAAACATTAGGAACCATACAACTGCCAGACACAGTCATGAAGGAGGAAAGCTCAAACCACCTTAACCGCCATTCTTAATCACCTTTTGAAATATTATCACACCAAGCGTAAATATTTGCTCATTTATTTAGGTTTCTAATAATATTCCTTTGTATCTTCTCCTAGTAATTTCTCTCTTTAATTTTATTCTGTCTTCTGAGACTTACATCGTTTGTACACTTGGGTATTTTGATCACCTCTGTTCTTTCAACCATATGCAGATAAACACAAACTACAACCTTTCTCTGGAGTAACCTATAATACCATTACTTCTTTTAAGAAGAGACTTGCCTTATTTCTTAGTGGTTTGGCTTAAGCATGAAAGGGAAAAAAAAAAAAAAAAATCAAAAACCAAAACCAACCCACCTCTGGCATACATACCATGCTCCCTGATCTTCTAAAGTACATCTGGTATACAGATGGAATAATCAATAAACAAATAATACTTAATATTTGGAAGTATTGCTGCATGCTCCGTCTGCCTCCTCTCAGGTGCTACCTTTTCAGAGTACACCTTCTACAAAAAGAGGCAAAGCCAATTCTCACACAGAATCATAGAATAATCAAGATTGGAAAAGACCTTCAAGATCATCTAGTCCACCTACCACCAATATTTCCCCACTAAACCATGTCCCTTGGTATCATACCTAAATGTTTCTTGAATACCTCCAGGGATGGTGACTCACATGAAAACTAGAGAGAAAAATTAAAAAAAGAAAAAAAAAAGAAAGAGCTGGCCTTGTAGTCTCAAATGTTAAAAGTTAAAAAGAGTCACTTTCCAAAAGATCTAGAGCTAAAGTTTTACCAGTTCAAGCTCCCAGACGAAGTCAAAATACACTCTTTTCATAGTAGCATCTTACAGCTTTTTCTAAACCCAGAAAATGTAAGAAAAGAAATAGGCAAAGGTCAACAAAGGATGTAAAGGCAAAACCGGAGATAATATGGTAACAAAGGAAGATTGGTACAGAATTGAACACAAGCAAAACAAAGTCCTGACATTACGTAAACGCACACTGGTTAGAAACGACCTGGAAGTCACGGGCAAATGACTCTCAGACACAGGATCAGTGTTAGTAAAACCAAACAGAAAACGCCACTTCCCACTCTGTTTCTGAAGTGTTTTCCAGGCTGGAAGATGGTGGGGTCTGGAATGAGTACAGGGAAGAGCTGCTCCCAGACCTCACTGGTAATGCTCTTTTTTTTACATGTGTTAGATCTTATGTGTGTTTCAGTCAATAATTCCCCATTGGAAGAAAATAAATTTACAACATTGGTGCTTAATAAGGGAAACTACTTTTTATAACAGTGATTTTTATCAAAAATCTGCTGTTTGGAATACTACTGGGTGCATGACACTTTGTATTTTCACAACAATACATCAATGTAACGTGGTCAGGATCAGAAACAAGACTACATCTATTGCCCAGGCAGAATGCTTAAGGGAAGCAACGATTTAACCAGAAAGGAAGTATCTATTTGCTTCTCATATAGCATATTTTCTGGGTTTGTTTTAAACAGGATCCACTTCTCTTGTTTATCCCAAATGCACTGCTTTGTCTTCCTTAGATGCTCATTGATCCTAATCACCAAAACCACTGAAATACCCTCAGTGTCCTAGGCCAACCTGCATTATATTTGACTAGTTTTTAATCAAAGACTTCTTCATGTGTTCAAGGAGTTTCCTAATAAATTGCACTCTTAGCTTTCCAATATTGGATTAAAAATGATAATTTAATTATCACTGATGTAACATATTCAAATGTTGTTTTGATTACTGAAGGACCAGCAGTTTTGTTATGTTTTGATTTCAAGTAAAAAAGTTTGATTTTGTTTCTCTGTGCTCCCAAGGTTCTCTTTTCCCTCTCCCCCCCACCCAAAGATGCTCCCACTGTAATGACTAGTCACTAAGAGAAACACAAGCTAATCAGAATGCCCTTTCATCAACACTCTCAAAAAGCAACACAGTTTTACAGTTGGATATAAAAGAATTAATACTCCATGCTAACTGTATAATATACAGTTTAAAAAGTCATAAGAAAATAAACTAAGCTCAAAAACTAAAACACAATCTTCCAATTTTCTAGACTCACTGGTATCTTTGTGTAACACCCAACCTGTTCACCTGGAAGAACAAGAACTAGAAAAACAAATCCCTGCCAACCTAATAAAATCTTGACACTTGCCCTCATATTTAGGATCTAAAGAAAAGCAACCATTCCTGCAAGTGAGAAGAATCCTATCCCCTACCAAAACCAAAAGCACCTATAGGATTGATGAACACTGCCACCTAGGATCGATCAAGAGCTATGGAAAACAAAGTGTTAACCCTCCAGGGTTCAGGAAGAACCACACTGAAAATTTCTGAGAGCGTGAGAACATTCTGCAGGAAGTATCACTGCATGCTTGCCCTCTTCTTCCCTTCTTCCCAGGGGATCCACTCTGGCCATGGCAGGAAACAGGCTGCTGCACCAACTGAAACATCTATACAGCTTAGCATGCCATTCTCATGCTCATCGTGGATTTCTGAAAAAAACCCAACAAAACAAAACAACCCAAAAACCAAAAAGACCCAAGAAGCTACTTTACTAGTAATCCTAATGAAAACATTTCAAAATCAAGCCATCTTCAAAAATTTGAGCTTTCAATCTCTGAGTTGAAAGAATCTGACAAGAAAAGTTATCTTTATCCATCAATCACATATTAATTTACAACACATTTTTAAAAAGTAAGAATGGCCAAATTCTCTTTGAGGAATAAAAACAGTGGCCCTCATTTTCCACCATACTGCTTTTTTCTCTTGGTCTAAGCCAGTTACTTTACTTGATAGGCAAAACTGTGGCACGTGAATGCAAGGAAGACTTTAGACATTTGGTTCGCTGAACGAAGTTGATTTACTGCTTGCTAATCATTATTCACTGTCTTCTCTTAGTCATTATATACTATATTTAGGTAAACTGTTTGGAAATGGTGAATTGCCTCTCATTCATCTTTTATTATAGAAATTTAAAATTATTCATCAAGAAAGTAGAGATTTAGTGTTGAAATGACTAAAGATATATTTTAGAAGTCAATTCAGAATCAAGTTTGACCATTGGCATCATAGCATCAATAGTACAGCATCACATACTGCGTTAAAAACCTGTTCTCAGAACTCAGCAATAACTAGCGCAGGCTGAAAATTGATGATTGCTGTGGTAATTCCTATCTTTAGCTATTGTGTTCATACGTACATTACTTTAAATTTATTTACGTTTTAAAGCAACATATGGTACACAGAAAGCCCTTGAGGGGCTAACTTCTAGCAGCCATTCACAAAGACAGTTAAAGAAAGCAAGACAGAAATACATCCAAGATGTTTGTCTGTGGGAAACTTATTTCACAGAATTTCTGAAGGCATTCCACAAAAATGCAACAAACTGCATTTGTATGAAAATCCAGATTCTTCTGGATACTATTATGAAAACATTGTAGAGCTAAAGGAGTTTGAAGTTGATACTATATATAGAACACTAATTAAGTAGCTTTGGAAATTCATGCTTTTGTTTAAGTAAGCTACATAGCCATCTATGGAAAAATCACGAAATGAAAATCAGAAACAAGATCAAAAATTAACAGATATGCTTAGCATTAACTAAATGTAAGGGGAAAACATGAATAAGTTTTACAAGTACTCAAATATTAAAAATATTACTGAAGAGTTCTTACAAGATGAAAAGCATCAATAGAAAATACTGAATGAAAGAGCTTCGCTATCACACTGCATTCATTGGCCCAGTATCATAACACCTTTAGGCAAAACTACTAAGTTGTTTCTTCTGTATAGTGAGTGCTGATTTGAAGAAAAACTCCATTCTTTCATCCCATAGTCTCTGTACTTAGTTTACAGTTATGCAGCAAAAGTACAAGGTAAAAAACAATACGTTAACCTTATTGGCAAGTAGGTCGCAATCATAAATTATTTAAACATCCGTATGTGTGTGAGACATGAGTATTTTTGCATTGCTTTAGTTACAGTAAGGAACCACAAAACAGTGGCACAAGAACACTCAAAGCTATCGTATGATTTATTCTAACTAAACTAAAAGCATCATCACATAGACAACACTAACTTGTAGGAGCTTATTAGCGCATAACAAATTCTGATTAACTGTACACTCTTGCACCATTAGTTTCTCAGAGTACATGAGTGTCTCCTCCTCCTTTAGTTTCAGTACTAGAAACAGCAGCTGCTAGAGGAGCTGACATTTATCTGCTTTACCTAAAGAGGGGAGAGTGCCAAATATATCAGCAGATAGATCAATCTCACCTACCTTTCCATGCCTGCAGACACTGTTCGTAAACTTCTGCCTTTCAGGCATTTAATATTAGCATTCAGACTTTCTTTGCAGTCCACAGGCAGAAATAACCACTGTAGCCATCTAAAATTGGTTTAGTGATTCTCACCCTAGTAACATCTATGTCTGTGCACTGACTGATCAGAATCTAAGCAGCTACTTCCAACATGGATGTCAATATAGGTCTGAAGGTAAGCAAGACAAGTACCAGCCAGAATGTAGTGGCTTTTATCAGTCAGTCTCACAGGAAAAAAATTAAATATCTGCTATATCTTGAGCCCAGCAAGAAAGAAGGAGACTACAAAACTACATCACCTTCCCAGGCCTACTGATCAATTACCAAAGCTTATGGCAGGGCGAGACATTGTTTATACCTCCAGTAACAAGACCTGTGATGTCTATCCAAACAATTACCAGAACGCACAGTTGTAATTGTGATATGAACAATCCAACTCTCCTGACATCTAGTCTGCACAGAAAATTAGCTACAAATACTTATAGGTTTTCTCTTATTGAATTAAATGCACATGAACACATGTATGAAGATGCTTTAACTAAAAACAAAAGTAATGTACTCTGAAAAGTCATAGTTAATTGTATGTAGGTCACTCCAAAAGTAATACCTCCTATTTATTTCCACAGAAACAACAACAGATGCACAGAGCACAATATTTGACAGAGCTAATTCTTAGCTACAAAACACTTCTTCAATAAAGTCACCATCATTAGCTATGCATTTTCACCAGTGATGAACAAGAGCCTGCATGCCACGCTTGTAAAAATATGCACCAGTGGAGGTGACCCTCTGTTTCACAGCTGCTATGACAGCACTGTTGCTAAGAAAATGTTACCCTGAACACTGGCCTGAACAGATGGAAGTTAGAAAGTGCTAATCTGGGCTGCTTGCCGGGTGTGACAGGACAGTCCAGCCACCATTGGCAACGCGCTCCGCAGTCTTCAAACTGGTACAGGTCCTAGTGTTACCATGTTGCAAGAGAAAGGCCGTCTTCTACTCTGGCATGACTCTGGAGTTTGAGCCTTCAAGTTTAGTTAGCTTAGTCACGATGTAACAGTCAGAGTTGATGGTTTGCCAAGGTTCCTGGAAATCCAGATCACCCCTTTCTCATCCCCAAAGACATCACTTTACTCACTGAGGGCTGAATCTTGAACTTTTCCTTCAATGGGAAGTTCACACATTGCCACTCCATGGAATGTTATTTTGACTCTGGCTCATAGTGGTGACCCCACATCTCATCGCTGGTAATAATGTGATCCAGGAAACTGTCACCTTCAGCCTCAAATTGGTTCAATAGGTCCCGACAAACTTCCATATAGTGCTCTTTATATTCCTGTGTGAGCATCTGTGGGACCCACCTGACACTAACTCGGTGATATTCCAATGTTACCACTATTGTTTTCAATGCACTGAATCCAGCACAGTTCCCTGGTCATAACCTGCCAATCACATGGATGAACTGATTGAGACACTCTTTGTGATGTGACAGCGGCACAGCTGTCCAGAATCTGGCTTGTCTTTTACACCACTGTTGCCACTGCTGAAATGCAAGACCCACTGCCTCACTGTGCTCATATCCACTGTTTGGTCTCCATCAATGTCCAGCAAGCATCAATGAATATCAGTGGGTACCATTTTTCCCTGCATGGATAAATTCAGTTCAACACCTTTGCTTCATATACACTTCCATGTCAAACACTATTCTGTCAGACTGTCCCTCTGCTACCACCTGTCTCACAGCAACAAAACATAGTGGAATATTGGTGGGTAGGTTCAACCTCTACTGCGAAATCACCAACATCTGCCTCTGACATCATGGGCCAACAGAATAACTAGGAAGCATTACTTTTGGAGCACCCATCACAATTCCATTATAAAGGCTGATGGGGAAAACTGCAGCAAATTCATTCCAACAAATGAATTATTTGAAAACAAGTAACTTTAAAATCACAATTGTGTAATAACAAATCACAATCCTCTCACCTAAAAAAAACAGGATACAATTACTGCTTGTACAAGACATTCACTGTCCCTTTTCTGATATATATTCAGACAAATTAACAACTGTTGCTTCAATACAGACATAATCAGAAGACAGAGATTGTTTTTAAGGTCCCCCTCCCATCACTAATTCTTCTCACCGTAGACTTCACAAATGTAGTATTAAAAGGACACAGAGTACAGACAATCTGTAAATAAATTCTTCATGGCAGTTTATTTTAAAAAGCCAAAACAGTATTTTTAAGTAGGTTTCAAGATGCATCTGTAAGGGTTGCTCTTATTTATGCACTCTCTTGATGAGGATAACAGCCTCCACCTTTTATTTACCTTTTAAATATTTACATTTTTTTTAATGTACTGGTCAACAACTCCATTTTCACATTGTCGGATTTGTGACAATAGCATCACGCTGTAACATCCAAGTTATACATTTGCTAAGATACTTTCATGAAGATGAGTCAACTGTAACATCCTTGCCATATTCAACAGCTTTAACAAAATTTATGCAACCCTAATACGTCAGGAACGCTTATTTACGCAGGGAACCATCTACAGCTACCAACTAATGGCACAGGGCCAAAAGGCTACACTTCTCACTGTCGTGTAAGTGTGCTCATTATATGAGTATCATCTACATATGAAACTACGATACTTCCAGTGACTGCTTTATATCTAAAAATATCAGTGCTGAATGCTGCAATTACATTTCTCAGCTGGAGATATCTCACTACATTATTTTCTTGAATGCATAAGATCCAGGCTCAACAGTGTGCTAATCAGCTGCACTGAACTCTAAATGGGATCTAATTAACTATAAAACTGCTTTGGATTTGATTGGTGAGTTTTTTTAGTTTGTTTTTAAATCCAAGCGCATCTTAATCACCTTGCCTGCCCTCCAAACAAAACAGTCATGAAAAAGACAAGATGTTCAGAGAAAAAAAACCACCCTATCATCACAAAATAAGCCCTCCAAATAATATTTCTCAGTAATTTCTTACTGATTCTGACTTCAGAAGTTTCTAGCCTTAAAACTGTTCAAAGGCAGGAGTTACCTAAAATGTGCATTCCCCTGTGTGACCCTGGCCATTGGAACTATGCCTTTTAAAGCTGATCTGAAATTAACAAGAGAAGCCGCTCCTTGGCTGCAGTTTAGTTTGGGGAAGGAAACAATGCTGAGACTCCTTTAAAGGTCAGCCCTTCTGCACTGGAAATTTCATCGCAGATACCATGTGGTCTCACTTAGTTTGGGTGCTTCTTTGTTTAGCAGAGCCGGATAGGAAAGGCACATGCATAAGAGAGGTTTCTCCTTTCTATCTTAGCAACAACTTATGTATTAGGTCAAATCTACTCATCTTCTGCCTTCTAAAATTCTTAATGTTTAACAGAGTTTGTAGGAAAAAAGGATGAACACAGCAAGTGTCCTCACGAGTAACCCTGTCGCTAACTCTAATCGCTTCTTTTCTCTCTGATTTCTGAGGTGTTCATAACATATAAGTTACCAAGCTGAACATATGCCATATATATATCTTACTCACCTACGCAGTTATCGCAAAGGCTGCAATGTGAGGCACGAGGTGGGCGGAAAATCTTGCAAGTAAAACAGTATTTTAGTTTCACTGTCTGTCCATTGATGATCACTTCTTTTGTTCTGGGAGGGGGGCGGTATCCTCCTGAACTGGAGCCATTTGCAATATCTAAACAGGGAAACATAATATATTAGGTTCTGCACATGAGCTACGCCGCATGCACTCAACCATTCTTGATGGCAACCTACAGTTACAAGTATGTATTGACTTCATATAAATATACTTAAACTGGCTTCTACCCTTCTCATTCTCTTAAAATAAGCGCTCTTAGAGATAGCAAGAAATATAATTACAAATAGCATCCACAACCAATTTGAATTTTTTAAAAAAGAAAACAATGCCCAAAATAAAGTTTCAGATGCTGAGAGCTACCTTGATCCCCAAAATCTTATAATCTCATAACCCCAAGCAGTTTGTGGAGAGTACATTACAAACAACGACAGCTAGTTGCACAGTATGGTGAAAACAAACGTTTCCAACAGAGTTTATTCAGTTCAACCTTGAAAGACAAGTTTGATCTAAGGAAGATGTTCATCTCTGAACATGAAAGCAGACTGACCATCAACTCATTTAAAAAGGGAAGAGAAAACATTTCAGATGATAATTTCAAAAGCTTCTATCAGGACAAGCTGTCTTAGGAAATTCCTTAATTTCTTTTTTTTTTTTAAACTCTGTAATAACAAGTAGTTTGTAGAACTTCTACGGCCCTTGTCAAGAGAAACTAAGAAAAGCTACCTTTTAAACAGGAAATCACTTAAAAGAAGCTAACATTTTAGTCTTGAAAGCGGAAATAACAGGGTGTAGGCTCAATCTAGTATAGAACCTACATGTTTACTTCAGCAACACTATCATTAGAGCTTGGCATATAGTACAAGTAAAATCAATCATTCTGAGACCTCTTGAAGGTCTGTGATATAATGGAGTACATTCACAGATCTTGCTTTTTGGAAGTTTTAAATCTAACAGTCAGCATTACTTTTACAAACCTTGAAGTTTGTTTTTTTGCATAAAAATGGTTTCCAACAATTGCATTTGGAAAAAGCGGTGGGGTTTGGGCTTCTTGTTTGTTTGATCTAAGGAGATCAGCAACCATTTTTTTCAGCTGCTAAAGGACTGATCAGACAACTTCACTGAAGTTCAATTTTGTCCTTCAAATTCTCTCAAACTGAGCTATACTCTAAAAGGTGAACATGTACAAGCAGTATCTTTTTGTCAGTTTATCTGTTCTTCTGAAATCATAATCAAATCAAAACACAGAAGTGACAAAAATATTTTTTTTTATTACTTTCAGAGACACAGAACAGGAAAATCAATAGGGAAATGAGATCAATTTTTTTTCCCCATACATGAATGCAACTGGATTTTGAAGTCAGGGTCACCTTCACAACTATGTTTAAGTTCTCCCTGTCACTTTCATGCTGGGCAAGCATGGCTGGATGACTACAAGATCCATGACTCGTGTTTGAGGTCACGTTATTACAAATATCACTCCAGGTGCCATTCCTGTGAAGTCTGCAGGCATATCTGCACAGCCTACAAACTACACATTGTCAGTCTGGGGGGAGATGGGAACCAGAATGCCTCCTACTTAGGAAGGCATTCAAATTAGCATCATTGTAGACTTGATAGTAAAGGTGCAATAACAGAATTAGCAAATCTAGCTTAGGAAGTTCTCATCTGCAACCTACTCACTCACTCCATAAGCATGCATCAGTAGAAGTATCCGTGGAACATCACTGCAAACTTGAGCACTGAAACAAGCGGGCCTCTGAGTCTTCTGGGAAAGAAAGTAGAAGGAGTGCAATAGATGCAAATGAGGGAATCAGAACATGAGCCTCCTAAGCATCTCATATGGGAAAGAAGTGATGGGTACTAAAGAAACAGCTGCTTAGAAGCAGCTTGTTAGACCCTGCCAGATGCTTGGTTGTATTGAATTGCAACAGCCCCTGCACTGTTCCTGGAATGCTCAGCCAGGTCCTATGACCACGGAAGCAGAGGTTACTGTGTGGCTCCCATACCAATCAATAATATTGATTTTGACCTTAAGGCCAGTACTACTTACCACAGTATTTATGACTAAACAAGTACTGCACATAAGTTACTATTGTATTTATTTACATGCTGAAGCATAACTACACAATAAAAGTTGAAGATGTAATATAGACATTATCTTACGTTTCATAACTATTTTTATGTTTATGCTGCTTAAAAGAAACTAACTACTTAAATGATGGATTTTGAAACATTCTAGCAGGTATGAGAATTTATGAGGTCAAAAGGAATGACTTAATTTCACTAGGTTATACAGAGAACCTATTTTTGTGTGCTTTCTTTTTCAGAACTAGGCTGAAAATATGCTTTTCTGAGGGTGTCGCACAACTGTGCTTACTCTGTTCAACACTTAACAGAGATATGGCCAATTCCTATATCCAAACAGGAAAGAGTTCCTTACAGTCCTGGGGCCAATTCTCATATTTACAGAGTTTTTTTTCCCCTCTGTATAACAAGTTACTAAGTACGGGGGAACAGTGAAATAACATCTTAGTAGCACTGATCCATGTAAAGCAATACAGTACTATTAGGGAAGAAAATTTAGGGGAGAAAACAGTACGAAGTTGTGGTTATGAAAATCCTCTATTGCTGATTTTAGTTACTATCATTGAAAAAGGCGAATATGCTTCAACAGATTGTACTTTCACTGACATAATCACCAGCAGGCTTGTAATACTCTTAGTCTTTATATAAGTTCATAGACCTTACAAAACAGCATTATGTCCATTTTTGACCATAAGAGTGAAGAAAGACTGTTAAGTTCTGAACACAAATGTAGGTCATTAGCCCCAGTTAGCTTTTCATTTAAACATATTTATGACTACTAGTTCATTAATAAACCAATGATTTCCATTTGATATTTATAGGTGAGTTACATAATTGTAGCTTTCAACACTGCTTAGAAATGCCAGTGCACTGAATTTAATAACACTAACACTTACAAACCTCTCCTCCTAGAAAATCCTAGGTATTGAATACGTACAACCATCGAAAGAAATTGACTTTCAAATCACAATCGAGAACATTTAGAAAAATGTTTTTTTTCCTTAATGAAATATTTATTCATAAATAATGCACAGCAATTGAAAAAAAAAACAAAACAACATTATTTCCTAAGTTCAAGCAGTGCCACTCTTTGTCTTCTTATTTTAACATGCTTTGGCAGAATCTCAAAGGCAACTTTCCTTGTCTCTTGTGCAAAAGGGAGACTACTGGCCATCCTGTTCCATTTACAACACTGTTTTTTCTAAGAGGATTTCCTTCCAAACCAGTGCAGTGAAGTTCAAGTTCACAGGGACAGCCAATCCCAGCTCTCTGACTGAAGAAAATTAATCTCAAAATCCAAGGGCAAAAGCTGATGCAAACTAAATAAAATGAAAACTGTCTTGCTGATTTGCAACTGTCTCAGAACTTTCCCCACAATCTTAAATTGAATAATCAAACCCAATCTCAGTCATTCTGTTTATTAACTTTTTTCTGGGAGCTATCAAGAGAGTAAAATCAAAAGTGCTTGGATTTAATCAAACTTATCTATCTTGAATGTGCTAAACATGCCTTGTACCTGCCTTGTCCTGGTCTCACTAATTTTCAGACTGTAGTTAGCTTCAATTGGACTGCTCATACTTGTGTTCTAATGCAGGCCAATCTTTAAATATATGCAGTTCCTTTAAGGCATAATAAGATTAACCATCACAGAACTACCCTCCCCAAATAAATCTGTTTTACATTTTTCTTTTCCAATCCATTAATGATACAGTAAGGCAAGCTATTTTATAAAATAAGCGTAGAATTCTCCCACTAATGGAGTTGCCATCCAGCCTTTCTGGTACTTTGCTGTGACATATTTTACTACAACTTCTCTATTGCAGCATTAAGTGTTCATGCACTAGACAGAGCTCCAGCATTTTTATTTTAGAAAAAAACTAAACAAAAGCCACCAAAGATACAATCCATATCCTTGTAGGACCAAGTTACCTAACTTGCTTCAAGAAAACTTGCTTCACATATTTAATGGAGAAATAGCACAGTCTCATAACTTTCTAATACGATAACATATTCCACTTTGCCCAAATTATTCAATTCATTATTAATTGGGGGTGATGTTTAGATGAGACAAAGCCTGGAATTTTGTATACATATCACCAGGATCCTTCCACTCAAGCATTTTCTTTTTTGGTCAATTTTCCTACAATAGTAGGAACAAACCCCCTTCTAGAAGGTCTCTCCATGTCATCATTACACAAACTTATCAAGACTATATCATGCAAGGTTTGCCATTGTGATGCAATTTCCGTCTTCAAACAATATGATTAGCAAAATTAATAACTATGAGTACTTCTAATGTTTCCTGCTGAGAGAAACAGATAATGCAATGAAAAATCTTCACGTATGACCTATAACATCTGAAGAACAATAACAAAAACCCCATAAGAATATAAGCTTCCTTTAAGAAAAGTATTCTCAGTGTTTAACTACTTAAATTTAAGCTATATGCTTAACAATGGGGGGATACAAGAAGAAAAGGTCTTTTTCAATTTATTATTATTATTTTCTTAAGTGATAAGAACTTAAGTAACATTTCTCTGTTTCCAAACAGAAATTTTGGGCACAAACAATACTGGGAACCTGGCTTGGACAACCAGTAGCAGCTGCTAACTGCATTCCACACATAACTCTTTATCTGATAGCTGACAAGAAATACTGACCAAGTATTGCTTACACTTTAGGATAAAAGTGTTATTGCCTTGATTTTGGAAAATGCTGCACACTATTTCTTAAGAGTAGAACTGTATCACCACCCTTAAGTCTATGGTTTTGTGTGAAATGTACCCTCACTTCCAGAAACAGATGTAATTAGTCAGTGATTTGTTGAAAGAAAGAAGCATACAGCACAGGAGCTTTCTGAAAGATTTAGCTGGCACACAAAAATGTAGTTCTACTAGATTTTAAGAATATTGTCTAAAGCATGCAATACCAGTATGATGATCAATCTGGTACCCCTTTGGAGAGAAAGAAAAGCATACCCAACTTGCATCTGTGAACAGTATTTCTTAATACCATTGAGCAATTCCATGAAACACCTATGTTGCGCTGGCCACAGAGATTTAACTTCATAGACTCTAAAGAAATCAGATTGTATATTTCAAAACAAATGAAAGATGAGAGGAGAGCTGTGAAAAAGTTGTAATGTAGTCTTAAGCATCAACAAATACTAGACAGCCAAAACAAACAACTCTCAGAGATGTTAGCTATATCAGCGTAACATATTGAGCCGGGGTTTTTGAAGGGACAATAAACAAAGTGAGCAGAAACTGTGAATCACTTGTACAGAATAAACTGAGAATACTCATAAGTTAAAGACAGCTACTCTGAAGAAAAATCCAGAACATTTACATGTTATAGAAGGGCCTTTTTAAGGCTTTTAAGGAAGGCCCTGTGTTTTATTATTTACCTCACCCATTCAACACAAAGATAATTACTGTAGAAGAATTGTTAAATCTCACATGCATCAAATGCATAAATGATTTCTCATCTGTAAAAATTCTGCTGAGTTTGGTTGTTCTTTTCCACCTTCATATTTAGAAGTAAATTGTCCTATAAACGTTTTCCAGTTTTTGAAGACTACCCTATGCTAAATGAGCTACAAGAGACAAAAATCATAACTGCAAAGAGGTTTCAAAATTCCAGGTGATAAAGACTAGTGAAATTCAGTGTTGATAATGCAGCGTCATCGCTCCTGGTTTTCATGCTCCCTTAGGAACAACAGCCCATCTCAATGTTGGATGTTGTGTCCAAATAAGTTAAGAGTGCTTCTTAAAATTGTGCTAACAGTTTTTAAATTTTAAATCTACTGTTGTTACTGTAGGCAGCTAACATGCTTTACAGTAGTTTTGCATCCATATTAAGTTCACATAGAAGACTTTTCATTGAATAACAGAAATCAACATTTCTATAGTGAATTTCTGAATCTATTAAAGTTGTCAGCAACACAGGAAACAATTCAGGATGGGTAGGTGCCAGACATCTAGGCCAGAGGAAAGAGAATCCTCAGAGTTGGAATGGACCTTTAGAAGTCCTGCAATGAACAGGGACACCACAGCTACATCAGGTTGCCCAGGGTCTTATACAGTCTCGCCTTGAAAGTCTCCAGGGATGAGGCATCCACCACCTCTCTGGGCAACCTGTTCAAGTGCCTCACCACCCTCACTGTAAAAGTTTTCCTTACATCTAACGTAAATTTACCCTCTTTAAGCTTGAAGCCATTTTCCCTTGTTCTGTCACCACAGACTCTGCTAAAGGGTCTATCTCCTTCTTTCCTAAAGGTCCCCTTTAGGATCTCCTCAAACCCTTCTCTTCCCCAGGCTGAACAGCCCGAGCTCTCTCAGCCTGTCAAATGCTAAGAATGCTCTTTCCCTCACTGCCCTCCAGAATAAAAAAAAAGTAATAAATTAAACCATAATAATCATCTGGGAAACAATTCCAGTCCTATGCCTGAGGGAACTACGTAAGCAGAAGCCAGTAAAAATATGAGAATAAAGCCCAAAGGAAACAAAAGCTATCTATAGCTAGAAGCACTATAGTAAGGATCTAAATTTAAATCAAACCCTGAAGCAACGGAGAACTCCAGGAATCTTCTGAGTTTGAAGAATGCCTGGAGCAGAAGCCACTGGCTGTTTTATTTGTCTGTGGGACAGAAAACCCAAAGTCTTGTTTGTATAGTATCTGAATAGAAAATCCTCTACATGACCACCATGTTCCCACAACTGGAACAGAGGGACACCAACAAGCAAAAGAACTTCTTGGAACAACCCATGGTAACTTGTTTCTGTGTCAAGGCCCCCGTAACAAGAAGCACTGTCATCTGCCTTATCTGTCTAGGTTTTTATTATTCATGGAAAATTTATCTTCTCCTTTTGGATTTATTTTGCATCTTTATAAGCTCTCTGAAGCTTATACGAACAGGATTATGAAAACAACGCATCTAAGCCATTTTTTGTGCCAACTAGAAAGCATTCAAAATACTTCATCCTTTAAACAGGGACAAGAACACATCCAGATAATATTCATAGCCTGTTTGTATTTCTGCCACTCTATAGGAATAAATAATTATATTGCACACCATAAAATCTCTAGAGTGACTATTACACCAAAGCCAATTCAAAAATCATAGATACAAATAAGAACTGCATATATGGATACTGGATATAAACCCTGAAGTATTCATTTGCTGTGATTAAATTGGGGAAATCCCTTAACAAAAGCATATTTAAAACACAGTCTACAAAATGCTCATGTGTTTCACAAAGTAGCTGGATATAGTCCTGAAAAATACCTGCCACAGCAAGATAGCTAAATCCTAATAGCTACACTTCAACAACTGGTTTGCAATCTCTTTTTGCAGGCCACCATCATTATCTTTATATGCAATTACCGAAAAGGTGCATTTCCATTAAAAAGCTGAGCTGCTTTACATAAAAAGAACAGATTATACAGGTTCTGAAAATTTTTCCCCCCTCAACTGCACCATCATTATTATTTCTGACAGATAATCAGCTAGTAAATTCCATGAGCACCTTCATTAATGGATTTTAATTTCAGTTTCCTTAAGGGTCTCAAGAAATTCAAAGAACTACAAATGGAAAAGCTCCTACAGAGATGGCCTGTAACACAGGACAGCACCTAAATACTACTATTCTTTCCAGCTTTTCTTACCCTCCTCTCTGTTCATCTCAAATTCAGGTGAGAAAGTCTCCCATTCTTCAGGAAGATTTTATTACTTTTGAAACAGCTTAAGAAATTATAGGTAATATTTTTCTATAGTTAAACTGCCAGCCAGTGTAGGTGGTCCAGTTTCAAAGGACCAGACCTGACTTTCTCTTCTAAACTGAGGACCACTTGCTTTTATACAGCACACTTGTTTTTCAGCAGAGGAAGCAATGATACGGTTATTCTTCTTACTTTGCTCAGATTTAAGATGGTTTCCGTCATCTAATGTATTTTTCATCACATACAGCTCCTTAAAAGGATCTCACATCATAGTAGGACTAAATTACTCTCAGTACTTTTAATCAAAGAAGAAACAAAACAAAACTGAAGACCAGCAGTAAGAAGTGCCATGACGTGATTGCAGATGGCTTCTAATCAACCATGAGGTCCTATCTTTAGCCAAGAAATATAACTAAAGAAATGTAGACATTTGTGGAGAACATTTTAAAGAGCCTTCAGATATTCTACCCCACAACACTTTATCATTCACTTAATCAGAGGATTATGGAAAGAAAAATTAGTAAAATTGCATTTTCTCTCTGAAGCTTTATTCCTTTTACTTTATTAGTTTGGGAAATAACAGTGTTATGACGCAATGAAAATACAAGGTTGCGCCTCCCTTTTAAAAACGTTACTACCTCTGAGTCAATACAGTAGTAATTTTCCATTTTGCTGTATAAACACAGACTCTTGCAAATTATTCTAGATTTGTTAATATAACGTGGAAGAAAAGCAGTTGGTCAATGGGCTCAGAAAAATGTCTTCCCTTCTCCTGGTACTGTTTTAAAACACATTTTGCAAGTGCAGGCTTCTACTCAGCACCCTCCCACAGTGCTGCAGCCTCTACCTATTGAGAATCTTTTCTGATGAGGCACTGCAGCGTCCCACCCAAAGTTACCTTTCTGAAAAGGTAAAAGGCCAACTTACACGTGTACAGCCAATGCATTTGTGTAAGTCGGCACGCACGCATGTTATGCAGGAGAAACAGATGAAGACTAAATTAGTTTCTAAACCATCACTTGAAAATTGCTACAATTTCATTTTAAAATTACCTTTGTATGTCCAATTTGATAAAGGTTGAATTTAACTGTAATATACAGCTTTCAATTTTTTAATTTTGAAATTATCATTCGTCTTTTTTTTTTTTTAAATTTAGAAAGAAGCACTGTTTCCTTTATGATAGATATATCAGGTTTGATGAATATCTACTCTGATTCTTTGGAAACAGCTCAGATGCTATTACTCATCAATCAGGAAAGCAGAGACCAGGATGATGGCTGGCAAACAAAGGCTACTTGCACTTCATTGCAATGAGAGAAAGAACAGGACTTCTGGAATTGCCATTGTGAAATGATCAGGAGAAGCCGTTCTAGCAGAGACTTAGAGAGGTTTAACAGAAATCTACGTTCTTCAAGGGAACACGTTCCTTCTTAAGGAAGGTTATTCAATTAGAAAGACAATTTCAGGTATCTAATAAAAATATTTACCTGCCAATCATAAATTTTTTACTGGGTACTGATGAACACCCTCTGCTCTCCAAATACTGCGTTACTAAAACTGCATTACTGAAATAAAAAAAACTATACAATGGTCACAGAAATTATAGAAGTTACACAGGAAATGCAATTTTAAAATGCTTTTTTTAAATAAAAAACAAAACTCTACATCTAAAAAAATTGCAATAGTTTTATTATACAAAGAGGAAGAAACATATCTGTCTGAATTCCATCCCCTTTCCAAAAATTCCTACATAGAATAACTTTATTGAGAAAAATCTGGTGGGGGAAAGGAGAATCCACGTGATCACAAATAGTTCTGAGATGCTTTTTTAATCACTCTTGATTCTTTCCTTCCCGTCTCTGAGTGCAACGCCATTATCTGTTGTAGCAACTTACAAATACTTCTGTGCAGCACATTATGTAGTCAGTATTTGATTCTGCAGTGATAGCAGTGCCAAAAGCTAAAAAAAAAAAATAAGCTCTCAAGTCAGTCTTCCTCAGAAATTTGATAACTTTCCCCAACATGAATTTAACTTTATCATCCATTTTCCACATATCTGGGTTCTGTGAATATTAGGAATTCTTCTATTACACAAAAGAAGACTGGAATCATTGTACGTGAACACAACTCCAGTTTCTCAGTACAAACACATTCCACTACAGTGATGATACAGTTTCACAGTGCTCCTCCATTTCCGATTTTACATAAAGACCAGGTTGACCAAAGATTTTTTTTTTTTTTTTTTAATCATTCTAAGTGCCATATCCCAATTCATCCATTGGGATTGAGCTATCTGGGTCATCTAGAATCTAACAGTGTATTTCTGTGCATCTTATGTACAGTATGGTCCTTGCCCAAAGCTAAGTCATGACTGACTAAATGCAACCTTCTTCCCTCATGGCCATGTCAGATGGCTCCAGACTCTGCACAATTAGTCCAAGTGAAGAAAAAAGCAATACAGGTTTTCTTACAGAAATGTGACTGCCAATAGAATGCTCTGTTGGCATTGAAAGCTATTCCAGATCCATTAAAAAAAATAAAAAAATCTGTGAACTACATGCATCGTACTTCACAAATGCACGGTAAAAAAACAAAATCCTTCTTGAAGTTCAACAAACAGAGCTGCTACGTGATTACACAGCTCCAAAAATCTCAAATCTATGCAAAGGATACATGGAACAAGTAAAAATAGCTACTGCACGTAGTATCTAGCAAATGCATTAACTTCGCTTCACTGAAGCATACTAAATGCTTTTTATGCAGACACCTTTATACTCTGTGACTTAGCATGCTGTAACAGCTGTGCTCGGAACACTCCAAACCTGGTGAAATAAAATGATCTTGCTGTACTGACAACCAATAAACTCATCACTGAATTTTAAAATCCTACTTCTTAAAATAATCCATAACAAAGGTAACGTGCCTTTCAAGAGGCACTCAATCATCACTCTTCTTCCTCCAACAGCAATTTTCTGAAGCTGAGCCTTCAGGATATATTTTTTAAACAATGAAACCATGAGATTCAAACAACCACTAAAATATGGAAGCTATTAGAAACGAATTTGTTACTCTTCCTCTGAGTTCAAGATTCAAAAAGATCTCAATTAACACTTTCAAGTCATCAGCTTTTTTGTACCTTAAGAACATTCCTTTGTCCAACAGATTTCCTAAGTGGAAGGCATAGCTTCAGGATGTCTACATCATGTCTGCATTCAAGTTTAAGCAAGCAAATGCAATGTTGATGTGACATCTTGCTGTTTTGACTAGAATTCTCTTATTTCCACTCACTGGCATGGTTCAATGACATTCATACCAATCACATCTGCTTTCTGCGGAAATTAAACCAGAACTTCTGCTCCGTATGTACACCAAATCAACCCTATTCCTTAATATAGTATAACCAAACCAATGACTTTGCCCTTCAGTTTCACTAATGCATTGTGTAGAATATTATCCTAGAGAACCAGACAAAAACTTTTCTGAAGTAAACCCCTCAAATTCATATGTTATAGATGTAGGAGTGTTGGCAACAAAAGCATTAGCTTTTGCTTTTACAGCATTAAACTATTTGTCACGGTACACAATCCTCAGACAGCACTAAACGCTGTAGCGTACAAACATTAAGGACCATATAGGTACATGCCCTGTGCTTGCATACACCTGTTACATATCTTTTCAATCATATGAGTGAGGGTCTCTCTGAAACAGCTTCAGAACAAATGATTTCCAATGGCTGTCATTTTGAAGAAGATAGAGTAGCTGTTACTAAGCTTTACTTGCTTAGTACAAAAATAAGCAAATACTGTTTATGAAGTAGCTCTGCAAATTTATCCCGTGTTTTCTTATCTAGATAGTATATGCTACTTAGTTCATCTGTAGCTGTAGAAATTCCACAATTAGAATTTAGTTGACAATTCTCTTGACAAATGATTAAAACCCAGCTCACTCTCCTATAATTGTGCCAGCTTTAAACAGATAAAAAATACACACTGTTACTGAAGTACAGCCTTCCCCTCAGACTGTATCAAATTGCAACACTGTACATTAATATAGGCTTATCTGATCCTTTCACAATATACTTAATAATCTAATTAAATTACTTTAAACTGTGAGGATACACTACTTTAAAAGATGTACAACTTTATAACCTTTGCAAATCAGCTTTCTTGTCAAAAACACTTCAAACATTCTCTTGCACACTATAGTGAGAGTTCTACAATGCCTGCTGAAAAGTATTCACAGTAATAACTATCACTCTCCAGGGCCAGCATTTTGTTTACTGTCTTTTTGAAGAGTTGATCAACTGCCTTTCCACAGGAATCACTGCAGTGTCATCGGACACAGCAACTCCAGAACAACTACTGTGGAAAGATAGGAGTAACCTCTCCCAGGAACAGAGCAGCACATCACCTTCACATAGCACATAAACCCTCGGGAGGAAAGCGAGGAGAAAACAGACCTTCGGTGTTACCTATTTGTCTCTCTAGATCTGCTGCTTCATCTGGTGTTGCACGTGGGAGGACACCAGGATCACTGAAACTAGTACGCAGCAGGGTCCCCATCACGAAAAAGAAAAGTATCCCACCAATTGCAGGTATAGCAGGTGTAATCTTCTCTGATAAGTATGGACAGCTGGAAAAGGAAAAAATATATTAAACAATCAACAAATCATTCAAATTGTTCTCAAAAACTGTTTATCGTTATAAATGTGTATCAAGAATTCACTTTCTCAAGCAGGTAAATTTTTTGGAACATTTATAAAAGCTGAAATTTCTTCTTTACGTGCTCATGACACTTCTGAAATTTCTCAATCTGTGTAGTAATATAAAGCTCCAAACAGCACAACAGGGATTTCACTAATGTGTAATACGTGCATTTACATAAGAAAATATTTTTCTTACAGGATATTTTGAGTTCACATATTTATTCATCTACTGCCCACTTACATGAAGGAAATATGGAGGGGGAGAAGTAACCTAAGAGCACTCTGCAATGAAAACTAAAGCTGTTAACATAAGGAAATAATCTATGCTAAAGACATTAATCTATAAAGTGAAAATGCAGTTCATCAAAAAGAAAGCACTTAAGAACTTACACCTGTGGCACATTCCTCTAGCAGCTTTACTATATATCAATATTACATAATGCAGTGGGTGGTGTCTCAAAGCCTACTGATTCTCTAAATCCATTTCTTGCAGCTGAATAAACTTATTTACTCATTCACAAAGTAAGGTAATTATAATGATAGTGCACTGCTGGTCTAGGGCAGCACTGACAGCCCTTTACCAGCACCAGCTCTGTAGTAACCAGATTTACAATATAATTACAGGCTTTAGGATTACAACACAGTCAGTGATTTTCCTCTGTATTTCACATGTAATAAAATCAGAAAGGACAGAAGCACTAGAATCTAAGCAACACAAAATATAAACACCTCATTATGATTGTGCAAAAGATTATATGAACACTCAGATGTTGCACAGTATACTACTGGTTATTCTGAATCATTGTAACAAGCTCTGTGGGGTCATCTCAGAAAACACAGATTGAAAACTTTCTTTATAGCTCTTCCATTAGGCAGAGTAGGCAAAACACAGATTGCTTCAGGTAATTCTGATGCCTGCATAAGATGACAAAACATAAGCCTAAAATCCATAAGTTCTAGGCCTTAGGGCTTTGTCTACAGTTTCTAGGTATCAATCAATTTTAATTAACATAGCCTTCCTTATTTCTGCAGGCTGCCTTAAATGATGATTCAGATGTGCCAGCTTTTACACCATGTGTTATCCTCACTGGGATGTTAACTCTGAGAAAGTGATGACAATGTCAGCTCCACTGCTATCACTTCAGCTGACAGGATGGGGATGGAATGGAAATGCTTCTCCTACCAGCTACAGCATACCAACCATTGATCACCCTGCACAACCCTGTTCAATGCACTTGGCTATTTCATTGAACACAGTGTATTTAATGGATGCAGCAAATCAAAATGCATTACAAAGCACATCACGTCACCTCTGTGACAGATCATCCTTTCAACCTACATGAATGTACTATTACAGGCATAACACTTTACAAAAAAATTAAAAAGCCTACCTGCTCTGAAGAAAAAAATAAGAGTGTGGGGAACCTGGTTTCACATACAGAAAAGTGTTTAAATGCTTGGGAATACTTCAAAATGCACACTTCTCAGAAACGCATTTTCAAGAGCTAGATCCCTGAAATCAGAGCTAAAGGAAGCAGCAATACAGCTGGTATTTGTAGGCCTCATTTCCTTAATGTCGGAGAAGCCAGTCAGAAGGAACAACCAAACAGAAGCTTTCACAGCACACAAACATTGTACTGCTCAATTTATTTCTTGCCACAAAGGATCACTGAAATCAAAACTACTGTAATATGCTCAGACAAGAGTACAAATATGCTCTTGCAGCATATCTTTAGAAGGATTAGAAAGACCTTGTACGTTAATGAAAACTAAATATAGTAGTGTTATTATTCTTCTATTGCATTATTCATTACACATACCAAAGGAACTGCAACTGTGCTGAAGTCTGTTGACCAAACAAGAGCTGTATGTGTATGAAAGGCACCAGGAGGTAATCACAGGGTAGCATGGTAGGTGCAATACAGTTTAGATACTGACCTAAGAACAGCAGTATCTTCCACCTAAGCAACTTACACTTAAACATCTCAATGATATACGAAGAACAGAAACTGAAAAGTCATCACTACAGTAGAGTGTTTTGTTTTACCCATTACATCATACAGAATTGGTAGAAGGAACCAATTCCTATGCTGAAATAGTGTAAAAGCCCTACACTGCTGTGAAGGAATGACTTTGCTACAACAGAAAATGTCTATGTCTTGCTGAAACTACAGTCCATCAGCAATGACAAAACATTCCCAAAGTTCTGTACACTTTTCACCAAATGGTAAGATAATCTGCTTCCCTTAAGTGTGTTTTCAGAGCGTTAACACCCTGAATTTTACAAACTTGACTTGGAATCACTTCAGGAGTTTATGCCTATAAAAAAGATGAAAGACGTGACCTTTGGCAATAATAACTATTGGTGAACAAATACAAAGACAGATGATGAGAGGTAACGTGCAGGACAACCAGGGGATCTGATGCAGCCAGCACAGGTTCATGAAATTCAGGTCCTGCTTGTGACCAAACCGATCTCTTTCTTTGACCAGGTGACCTGCCTTGTGGATGAGGGAAAGTCTGTGGCTGTAGTCTACCTAGACTTCAGTAAGGCCCCGACTCTATCTCACGCAGCATTCTCCTGAAGAAGTTGCCAGCCCAGGGTTTGGACAGGTGTACTCTTTCCTGGGTGAAAAAAAAAATAGCCAGACAGCCAGACCCAGAGAACGGTGGTGAATGGAGTTAAACCCATCTGGAGACCAGTCATGAGTGATATTCCCCAAGGGCCAGTATTGGGGCTGACCCTGTTTAATATCTTTACTGATGATCTGGACAAGGGGATTGAGTGCACCCTCAGTAAGTTTAGAGATGATACCAAGTCAGGAAGGAGTGTTGCTCCGCCTGATGGTAGGAAGGCCCTACAGAGGGATCTAGACAGGCTGAGACCAACTGTATGAGATTCAGCATCCCCTTGCAATGCTACTGGCTTGGGGCAGAGTGGCTGGAAAGCTGCACAGAGGAAAAAGATCTGGGAGAGTTAGCTGACAGCCATCTGAACATAATTGAGCACTGCAGCCCAGGTCACCAAGAAGGCCAATGGCATCCTGGCTCGTATCAGAAATAGTGTTGCCAGCAGGAGCAGGAAAGTGATTGTCCCTCAGTGTCCAGCTCTGGTGAGGTCACTCTTCAAGAACTGTGCTCAGCTGTGGGCCCCTCACTATAAGAAATGTATACTACAAGGCCCTAGAACATGTCCAGAGAAGGACAACAAAGCTCTGAAGGGTCTGGAGCACAAGTCTTGCAGGGAGTGGCTGAGGGAACTGGGATTGTTCAGTCTGGAGAAGAGAAGGCTCAGGGGAGACCTTATTGCTCTCTGCAACTGCCTGAAAGCAGGCTGTATGAAAGAAACAGAGATGGGATGAGAGGGAATGGTCTCGAGTTGGGACAGGGAAGGTTCAGGTTGGACATTAGGAAAAATTTCTTCACAGAGGGTTGCGAGGCATTGGCACAGGCTGCCCAGGGAGCTGTTCAAGAAATGCATGCATGTAGCACTCTGAAGGACACAGTTAGTGGGCATGGTGGGGATGGGTTGACGGTTGGACTAGATGACCTTAGAGGTCTTTTCCAACCTTAATGACTCTATAATAGATAACTCTGGAAACACAAGTTCATAGACAATGGCTTCAAGCTAAAANCAAGTAGTGCAGAATAATAACAAACTACTACCCTTTCTCTGAAGCATAACTTACTTCTTCAATTTAACACCCACTTTCATCAAAACGCCAAAAAGGTGATGCAAAGTGAGGAAGGTCTTTACTATCATGTCCATTGCAACTGGAAATTTCAACCTTTTTAACATTTTAATTGCATAACCCGTTATTATCTATACATTACAACCCCCAAACCCACTGAAAGGCAATTTATTTTGCCGCTACTCATACTGACACATAGTAGATGATCTTTTAAGTGACATAACGTGATCTCTATTCCTAAGGAAAGCCAGCCTTGAAAAACAGCAAAGCTCAGCTGCTCCATTGTTCCTAGAATGTACTAGGGAACACAAGATCTGCTTTCTGGCTTGCCACTGACCAACACGTTCTCTGTTGTCCACCCAGCTTTTGATGCTGCTGCTGTGCAAACAGTTCTCCCAAACACCCTCAACCACACAAACACAACTACAATGCTCAGGCTCCACTTCAGCACATTCCTAAGCACAAGAAACCCTCAGAGCATGCAGTCAGATAGAAATGGACATTTTCTGACAACGAAAAACATTGAGTCTTAGAAGTACTAGCCTCGCAAGCCCTCTCTTTTACAAGTGGTCTGCCTTCATCCAGGCTTGCCATACCTTTCTTTACTCCAGCCTCTCCCAGACTCAAAGCAGCAGACACTGATCCTAACCAGAAGTGCCACAGAGCTCAGGAATTTTCTGCAGTCATTACTGTTTTCCTCTAGCCTGGCTTCTGATAAGTCCATTCTCCATGGTTTGCAAGTTTAGAGAACAAAATACCACAGAGATATGACTTACATGTAAACATAAGAAATGTGATGGTAATTCAATAAAAATTATTAACAACCATTAATGACTAATGATTAAAGAATTAAACAGTTTATTGATATTAACATTGCTATTTTGTTAATTTAATAATTCATGGTAATCACCCAGAAAGTTCCTGCTCCTTCCTTCTTGCACCCCCACAAGCATGACTACAAAGATCAAGTGAGGTCAGGCACTGCACCTCATATTTTGATAGCTTTCCTAGGTAAAAGTCTGTCATAATAGGGATTTATAACATTGTCTATTCACTTTCAGAAAGCAGAGACCTAGGTGCACCATGCTCCTGGTTACAGGGAGTCTCAATATACAAAGGAAAGCTTTACACAGATGAAAGTCAGCAANCTCAAAACTATCAAGACATCTGTGGAAATACACTTGCATACTTTTAGAATTTGCATTAGGGTATTTACATAACAAATGCATTTGTACTACTCTGTTCAGTGTTAATTTAAACACTTTACAACTATTTAAATAATCTATACACAAACAAGATCTTTCCTAATACATGCTTAAATTTCTTCATTTGAGCTTGCATCTTATTAGCTATCTACTTTACGCAGATATTACTGGAAATTTATGTATAGAATTTTCATCTTGATTTTTAAAGTAAATATTAGCAAATATTCAGTGACAGCAAATTTCAGAACTCCCAAGCACTGCCAGTCCCTGCACAGAAGCCTGTGAGCAGCACCATCACTCACAGAGCAACATAGAACTCAGTAACAAATACCTGCTCCCCACACATCTGCACAGCAAGTAACGACAAACTTTTCTATATCACAGACTCACAGAATGGTTTGGGTTGGAAGGGACCTTTAAGATAATCTAGTTCCAACTTCCTGCTATAGGTAGGGACACCTCCCTCTAGACCAGGTTGCTCAAAGCCCCATCCAGCCTGGTCTTGAATGTTTCCAGAGAAGGGGCATCCAAAACCTCGCTGGGCAACCTGTTCCAGGTCTCACCACCCTCACAGTAAAGACTTTCTTCCTAATACCTAGTCTAAATCTACCCTCTTCCAGTTTAAAACTATTTCCTCTTGTCCTGTCACTACATACCCTTACAAAAAATCCCTCCCCAGCTTTCCTGTAGGTCCCCTTCATGTACTGGAAGGCCTTATAAGGTCACTTTCAAGCCTTCTCTTCTCCAAGCTGAAGAACCCCAGCTCCCAGCCTGTCCTCATAGGGGAGGTGCTTCAGCTCTGTGATCATATTCGTGGCCCTTCCCTGGACCCACTCCAACAACTCCACGTTCTTCTTGCACTGGGGGCTCCAGAACTGGACAATACTCCAGGTAGAGTCTCAGGAGAGCAGAGTGGCAGAATCACCTCCCTCGACGTGCTGGTCACACATTTCATCATCTCTTGGCCCTTAATAGATGTGAACTTTACATCTTAAACATCACTTTATCTCTAAGACTTAGGGAAACAACTGGCCTTAATAGTATCTGTAGTGATAGCACAAAACAAATACTAACTTAGGCTATTTCAGAAAATACATTTTTAGGACATATTATTTGACAAGAGATCCCACTAAAAATCCTACTGTAGAAATAGCTTCCTCAGAGAACAATGTTTGGTTTGCACATAGCAACCAGTAATACAACCTCAACTTTCAATTTATTTAATAAGGTTTTTAATTAAGGCTTTAAACAAATCAGCCCTGGGTTTTGACTAGCTTCTCAGATCCTTTTTTGAAGCATCATATGAAAGTTTGAGTGAGTGTAGGAGGGAAATAAAATCTGCTGGAAGACTCGTCTGTCACAGCTAGATAAAAATAAACATACTGGCATTTAAAAGATAATTATCAAGTATCATGCCTGTGAATGAAGGATACAGAAGAGCAACAAAAGTAATTCTCATCAGCCGGCAGCCCTTTTAACTGGATAACCACACTCCCTGTGGCTACCAGGATGAGCAGATAAATACTTGTAGTAAACTGTATTGAAGTGAGCGTACACTGAAAATCCTATCATCTTCAAGCTCTTTCACTAGAAAAGGGAAAAACAAAAGAGGCCTACTTCTGTTCTATCCTTGAAACAAAGACTTTCCTGAACAGTTCACACGCAGTCGTCATTACTCACCAATGGGTTTTATACCTGAGAAACGAGAAGTCTTGCACAGCATTTGCTAAGCTGGCAGATCAATAAAAATACAGATATTATGCAAAGATATAGCCATCACAATTACACTAATTAAAAAATAAAAGAGATCCAGAAGCTTGACTGGTGAGACCAACGATGCTATACGTCAAGTTTTTCACGGACACCGAACTCTTTGGAGCAGATATTAAAAAAATATGCACTCCAGGAACAGCATAATATATTAAGTATAGTAGAACCAGCAGCGCACCATGAAAATAAATTACTAACTGACCACTTTCCTACATCAATTGAAATTGTTTTAGCAAATGTTTAACACAGTGGTAGTTATTAGTGTGTGAGTGCTGTCCAATACTAAGAGAAAGAGAGTTTGCACTGAGTTCTGTTTCATATGCTACAAGCTGAGACCATGTTGTTTTCCTTAAATTAACCCAAAATGTTTTCTTGTCCTTCCACTCTTATTCATAGCTTCTCTCAACTTCACCTCCCCCTCCACATCCACAGCATCCCTGCTCCAAGCCACCTGGTCCTAAACTTCCGACTTGATGCCAATACAAATCTTTGTCAACTTCTTTTGTGAGCAAAGTTAGTAAACTAAGATGTAAGAAAACAATACCATCTTGTTGAAATCTGTCTCTGACAAATCACATATGCTCCTGGAAAGGTCTCACGTGCATTGGTTGTTAGCGTCAGGCAGGTGAAAAATACACCAGGAAAGGGAAGCTGCGATAAAGAAAGGAGACTTCAATCTCAGCAGCAGTCAGTGAGGTTTTCATTCAGACTGCTGCTTCTTTTGGAATATTCATCTCTTTCAACTTACAGATGGCAACAGAACACCTATATAGTTAGATCAAAAGCATATCCAGGCTCTGGATTATGAGAACAAAAATGGCTTATAATCTGGTTTTCTAACGACAAGTTCAAAGCAGCTGAAGATGTGCATGAAGACCACAACACAGAGTGACAGCAGAAGATTTGAGGATGGGCAAAATATGAGGGTACAGAAAGAACCTTGAAGGCCATCCCCTGACAAAGACTATAGGAAGACAAATGGAGATATAAAGAATGATCAGTGTGAAATAGTTTTACGGCTACAGGGTTTGGAGGTTTATTTCTTTTACCTTGTTTTTCACCAGTTTTGATGAGGTCCAGTAGCTGTCAGCAGGATCACAGTGATGAAGCTGAGCTGCAATCAGGCCAGGAAGTGGGCTGAGGTCTGGATCAAGGGGCTTCATGGCCAAGCACAAGCATGACTGTGGCTGAGCTGGAGACCAGTACTTCTCTGACAAACACCCCAGCAGGACTAAAAGCCCCAGTCTGAGCTTAAGTAGGGCTCTTGAGACCACGGAGATGGAGGAGAGACTCAAGGCGAGGCTTATCAAAACCATTAGGGCCTGTTGGTGCTCTCAGGGCTCTGACAGAACCCAAGAATCCATCTGTAGAGAGGCTCTGCATGAGATGGCTGGGTGACATTACACAAGAAGTTTCACACCTGTGCTATGAAGGCTGCATTTATGCTAACACACTGGGTGCTAGTAAGTGTTAAGAAGCCCATCTTTCCTCTCCTCCCTCCCATTTTTCTCAGCCCTCCAAGTTTAACCTATGCAACAAGAACAGCATATTTCTGTAGAGAAAAACATGTTGGCACATTGTTGTTAACAGTCAAGATGGTAAGTAAAATCAAATACAAATAGATAAGAGAATTGCCAAAATAATTTACTACAGAAAATGCCAAAGCTATCTTAAAACATTAAATACATAGAACTACCCCATCTAAAGGAGAGTTAACTTTATTGCATCTCCCTGCATTGTTATTTCTAGAAGTGAGCAAGAACAAGAAAACTTTTCTTCACAGATTAGAAATCCAAGGTTTATCATAAAGTTTGAAAGTATGAGGTCTTCAGTCAGTATTTCCTGGAATGCTCATGTTTTCAACTCCAGCATCATAACCACCTTTTTTGAGGACCTTATTTTAATGTTAAGGTGAAGAAACTCTCCAGAGACACACAACAAGAAAGCATTAGTTGGAAACAACTTGCTGTGCATCAACCAGTTTATGCTTAATTCTTCACAAGCATGCTCTTGGCACCCAGAAAATGTGATATAACTTCAGTATAGATTAGTCCAAGCAATGTTATATGAAATACATAACAAGATTAGCTAGAGAAGTTTCTCACTGACTTTGTCCATCTGTCTGATACTTTTGTGCAACCTTTACAATTCCTATTTGAATCTTCAAAAGATTAAGGGAAGCCAGGGACTAGCTTCAGTGGGATCTGAAATATGCTTAAAATGATTTCATTCTTCTTCTTTGCATTTTAAACTATTTTGTAATATCACAGAACCACAGATTGGTTGAGATCAGAAGGGTATGGAGCTCAACCCCCGCCCAAGTAGGGACACCCAGAGCATGTTGCCCAGGTGGCTTCTGAAGATCCCCAAGGAGGATCTACAGAGGAGCTTCTCTGGTCAAATCATCATATATTCCTTCATTTCAGAAGAATCGATCAGTTTCAAAAACTTATTTGACAAAATACAACAAATATCACTCCTAGCATTTGGAATGCTGCAAACATATAAACACTATAGAAAATATAACAGTTAACAGAAAAAATAGAATTACATCAGGAAAGGAAGGAATTAGGAAGAGATTAAAAAATTGTCTTAAGTGTAAAATACAAATATATTTTACCCCAATCATAAATGCATAAATCTATTGAATTGTTTCAAACAAGAAGCATTTAATCTTTCTTGAATGCACTGCTATTTGTTCTATATTCTAAGATACTGAATATACCTTAGTTTCTCTACTCGTTAGATTGCTCGGGGGTTACTCCACTTAATTGTAATGCTAATTAAAAATTATTAAGTGGGAGCACACACAGAATAACAGTAATTATATGTTGTATATAAGCATCACAGACTCTAAAGCACCTATAAATTACTTAATAAAGATCAATATGATGAAATCATGAAGATTACATAACAGCATGAACTTAAACCTTATAAATTAAGTACTTTCGAAGTTCTCTCAAATCAACTGAGAAAAATAAGATTAATATTATCCCGAACAGCAAAAGCTCAACAGCCAGTCTTCAAAGTCCGTATAAAAACCTGACAGTTTGATCTTTAATACTGATGTCAAAACTTAAGCAATTTCTGAGAGTGAAAGACTGCAGGGATCTCACCCCCCCCTTGCTCAAACCACCAACTCCTCACTGGAAATGCAAGCAGCACTGATTCCATTTAACTGTAGCGCACTATCAATTAAATCAGACTTACGCTGACTGAATTTCGACGGAGGAGTTTGGACGAAGCTAAGTACATGACATTGTATAAGACGAATGTAAGCTCCCTCTACAAGTGAAGGTCTTATGGGTATATCATAGCAGACATGCAACAAAGTAATAGCCTTGCATGACTTCCCAGTTTTAACTGCTACATGAATCACCTCTAAGGATTCATTGCACAGCTTCAAAGCTGGGACAGGTAAAATACATAATGTAAAACAAAAAAAGCCTGCCTGCAAAACAGATGTAGTTATTGAAGCTCCTACAAAGACAATTATATTTTACTTTGTTATACAGAGAAGGAGCTTCTTTGTTTTACCCAACTCAATTTTTAAAAATAAAGATTGCATCAACTGTTAGACAGAAATTCCAAAGTGAAATAGTTAAAAAAAAAATAAAAATGGGACATAGCTAACAAACTGCAACATCAAGAGCCTGTGTCTTACCAAATAATGAGTTTCTTTACAGAAAGCCAATGCAAATGAAATATCCTGGAAAGACAAACTTAGAAAAAGAAGGGATGCAAACCACAAAGCTAAAAGACTTTTACTGCCATTTCTACTCACTGAGTGACTTGCTTAAAAAGACAGAAATACATTTGTACTTCAATTCTGTTTTTGCATTGTGCAAAAGGTCTAGTTTCCATAGTAAAAGTGTACCGATTAACAAATTCTACTACACACACAAGCTCACAATTGGTTTCAAACAGCTCATATAGAACTCTTTTTCCTGTTGTGTTCCATATTAACTTCCTTATTATTTCTTATTATTTCCTGTTATGTGATTTCTTAATTAAACCATCTGGTTAATCCTAAGTACATCTGAAAAGAAATGAAAACCGGGCCAAAGCAAAGGGAAGTGCCTTGTGTCACAAACACAGGCCCCTGAAGGAAAACAGACTTCCAGGTGGTTTTTCACTGGATTCTCTGGAAATAAAAACTTCTGCAAACAAGCTGCTACCAGACAGCAGGCACTGAGCTGTCAATAAGTAGCACTTGGCATTCGCCCAGCACAATCTGTGATGTCTAGAAGACAGAGATATAAAGCTTAACTCTTGCTAGAGGGCAAAGACCTTTCAGTGCAATCCTGTGGCTGCACTCTATCACTTCCCTTCAACGGGGACTGAAAAGGCCAAGAAAGGTTATTTTGAACAAAGGAATTGCTCTCAGCTCCTTCCTCTTCCTGGAAAAAAAAAAAAAAACAAAAAAACCAAGAAACACCACATTATTTCCTGCTATTTCTCAACATTACCACATGATGAAATGAGTACCAGTCAGCAGGTAGGAACACAAGAAAGGCAGGATGAGTTGAACTTCCATTTTCAGATGCATTCAAGTACTGTAAAATGAAATCCCAGACGAAGTCATAAAGGTCCATTAACATAAGATCCAGTGTCCTACAGGGATTTTTATTTTACTTTTAACTGTCTTTTTCCTCTCACCGTTCTGCATATTGCGAGTCTTCCGCATAAAACACAAAAAAGTAACTGCAGTCTAAAACACAGGGAAAAATGTATTAAAACTTCAACTACTCAGTGAAATGCACTAAAATAGAAGCTTTTGCACTTCACTGGAAAACAGAGCTAGGATACAGTACTTTACGGGGCTTCTTTGCTCACAAAATTAAAATAAAAAATAGAGGACTGACAATCCTGCCCATACTACATCTCAGAAGTATTCAATGTATTGTTATAAATAAAGCAATTGAGAGCACAGAACAAGGAGGAGCACAATAAATAGAAGAGTTTTAACCTCAACTTCTCTCAAAAGAAGCAGCATTAAGTAGCTACTGCTCAGTGATTCCTTCTAACAGTCTTTAGAGGTATACTTCTACCAACGCCACCAGCTTGGCATTTGCAGTTCTTCAGAGACACTGGTATTTGCAGGCATTCAGTTTTACCTGTAATGGCATCCTCTTTTTTTCCCACTGCCTGCTCACAGCATCACTGCTATTCTCTTACCCCAGACTAAGTGTTCAGTGGACAAACACACTAGTAGACTGCAAGCTACTTCAGATTTAGAGAAAAAAATCCCCCTAATTGGCACATTACGGCAAAGCAGTGCCAGCTCTCTGTATCAAAAAAATGAGTCAGTTTAGATACGAATAAGTTGCAAAATCAGTTTGAGGCAAGTCTTTTCTTTCATAGAAGAAGTAATACATGCAGTGCCTCACCTACACATAAAGCTGCAATTACTTTGGTTAGCAATGTAATTTAAACCAGTAACAGTCTTTTATTGTTTTGAATTACAGCTAAGATTTGGGTGTAAGTCATGTGAGTCCGGGCATTAAAACTAAGACATACCGTAGCTTGCAAAATTGCTTCTAACTCACCAGTGTTAGCAATCTCATTGCATTTCATTATCTCCAGAAATGCATGGAGAAAAGGAAGATTACACTGAGTACGGAAATATTTATCATCTGAATTTTTCAGCTTTGTTTGTTTAAAGATCGGTGTTTAAAGACATAAAATGCTCTGTAAAGACTTATGTTAAATATGCTCTTACAAACCCTAGATAAGTAAACTCAAATTTAAAATCAGTGGCTTTATCGCATCACACTTTCCTCTGTAGTTCCAAAAATACATATAAAACAGATGCTTCCTGACAAAGACCACTGACTGAAATCTTTCATTCCACATTCCCTTCCTGGACACTAGTATAATTCATCAAGAGTTATGAAGTTTAAGTACAGGAAACGTTTTCTAGTATATTTTCTCATAGCTCTAGTAAATCAAGAAAAACATACAGTGGAAAAATACATTCAAGTTATAAAAGAAATGGTTTTAAGAGTAGATATGGAATCAAAATCATTGACATTGCAGAAGATTCTGTGTAAAGCTCAACAGCAAAAAAAAGCCACATTAAGGAGAATAATTTTCTTCATAAAAACGTCAGTCGCTTAGGAACCACAGGTGCTTTACAGGTAGCTGATGTACAGAAGCTAAATATTTTGACTGCTGATGCATATCCAGGATGCGAAGATGAACAATGAAGAAATGCCCAGCTTTTGCACCATTTCTCAACATTACATTTAAAATCTTCATGCACTCAAGTACTTAAATCATTTCCTATGGATTTTTTTTTTTTTTTTTTTTTTTACTTTCTAGTATTGAAGTTGTCTTAGTTATTACTGCAATTCTGTTCAGCAGTTACAAAACCCAAATTTTCATGTAAAGTGAACAAGTAGTGCAGAATAATAACAAACTACTACCCTTTCTCTGAAGCATAACTTACTTCTTCAATTTAACACCCACTTTCATCAAAACGCCAAAAAGGTGTGACTACAAAGATCAAGTGAGGTCAGGCACTGCACCTCATATTTTGATAGCTTTCCTAGGTAAAAGTCTGTCATAATAGGGATTTATAACATTCTGTCTATCCACTTTCAGAAAGCAGAGACCTAGGTGCACCATGCTCCTGGTTACAGGGAGTCTCAATATACAAAGGAAAGCTTTACACAGATGAAAGTCAGCAAATACACACAGACACACAGATTAGATTTCACACCTGAAAAGATTCTTGGAGTCTGCATGTCAAATACCGTAAAGTCAAGGTCACTTATTTTGTTGTTGTTGTTTTTTAAAGAAACACTTGGAACTAAAAAAAAAAAGTCTTAGGATAACTTCATATTTACTTCATGCCTTCCAAATAGTGCTCTCCAAAACTGACATTTTTATTCAGTTTCATTTTTAAAAAGATCTATGTAGTAGTTACTAAGGGCTGTCATTTGAAAGCAAAACCCATAGGAAAAATCGAGGCCACTAATGCATAACAAAAACAGTTTTGTAAAACACAGTAAATGTTGTATGTCAAAAGTGACAGGATATATATTTTTTTAGTGCATACAAGCATTAAGCAAATTCTCACAAGTATGTGATTAAGCCAAGTGTGCAAAAGACACATATGACAGGGCAGCAGCAGAAATATTTTCTATTTACAAATAAAAGACCATGAGCACAACATTCTATTTTTTTCGCAAATATAAAAAAATCCTTTTCCTCTCAAAACACAGGTAAATATTCTGCTTTGCAACTGAAATACTGTATTCTTTATTCCAATACTCTGCTTTGTCTGAAGAGGAAAAAAACTGAACCAAAAAGAAAAATGATCGAGGAAGAATGGAGTGTCACGCAAGTGATCTTAAATCAAAACACAGCTGGAAATCTAATTTCAGGTCCACTGACCTTCACATTACGAGTTTAAATAATATTATGTGCACTTATTCCTCCAAGAGCAATTATTCTGCCCTCTTAGACTTGAAAACAAAACTTCGTTTCTCACTTTGATTAAATCATACCAAGTTACTTAGTGTCATTATCCTAAAGAGTATCAAAGACTCAAAAGGTTCACTGGTATGATGAACACACTGAGAAATTATCACTGTCGATACACTCACAAAGCAAAATCCAGAGGCAGCGCCATGCAAATGAATTGGATGAATTGAGTACTGAATTCTTGTTTTTCTGTTTTGTTTTCTAATTTCAAATCTTTCTTAAAGTAATAAGCCAAATTATTCCTCAGTCCTGGACCACTTCCGTGCTTTTCTCCTGTTTGACATTGTGTCAGATACATTTCCATTCTGCCTACTAAGTCAAAGCTTCTTAATAGAGGACAAAAGATTCTAATAAGATTGTGTTGAAAGGATGAAAAAAGGACTAAAGATTACATGGCTTAAAAGTAACAGGCATGATCTGGTGAGAAATTAATATTTCAAACATATGCTAATCGCAATTCTAAACACTGCATTTTGTCCTGGATTGCAAAACAGCATGAATACCATCTATGTTAAAATACATACTAATCACCTATTAAACTGCCTATAACATGCAGAAAATATTGGGGATGGAGGGGGAACTGAAGTAAATATGCAAGAGCAGAGTGCAGTTTTCTATTCAGAAAAGCTACAAGCCTCAGAGTTGCAAGCAGCATGCTAAAAGTCAAGCTGTAGGTATAACTCAACTTTACGTCCTGTTCCCAACAAGAATTCCAATACAACTATCTTGGAACTAAAATTCATAGTCATTAATGCATATGAGGCCTGTTTTTGGTGTCCAAATACTCACCTGCATCGAGAAATACCAAGAAACTAGCTCTCTGCAATTTTTCAAATCTGTTGTAACAGTAATTAATAGCCATTAAAATGAAATAATTGAACCACATCTGCTAACCATGAGTTCCAGGCCTGCGTTTCAGGCTCAGGACTGCACAGAAGGGTACAAACAACTCTATGAACATCCCCAGGACAGCACAAATCTCACTCTTTACAGTCAACTCACTGTGTTGTTTCCCCCTAGCAGTAGTAATTATTCACAGCATCTTTGGCTGCATTTGGTTCACTAATCTAAGAGATGTAAACATTTACTCTCCAAGCCTGCCCTAGAGTGAGATAAGGTCCCAGTTTCAGAAAAACAGAGTCTAGGCACATAATTACTACTGACTGCAATGGGACCTAGATGCCAATTTAAGTCTAATATTTGAGAGACATTTATTAATTCATCCTTTAGTAACTCACTTCTCTCCATTTTCTGGAAACGTACATACACACATAACTGGGATAATCAGAATACTCAGAAGTGGAACAGCAAATTGTGGACATGCTCTTAAGACCAAGTAAAAGAATTCTCCATGCTAAGGAAAGCCAACAAGCGTAAGCAAAGTGTAGACCAAGGCCTTGGAAGCACGGCTGGCCAGAGGTGGTCTGTTGCAGTCAAACTGCTGTAAGAAACTGCCTAGATTACAGAAATAAAAGTATGGCAAGTATATGGCTTTAACACCAGTTGTTTGCGTGCTTCCTGTGCACATTCTACACTGCAATCATCTCTATTTTGTTTATCACATTATACCACTCATGCTAAAAATAGCTAAAGCTATATATTTCAAAACAACAAAGTAGCATTCCTCATTTCTTGACCTACTCTGTACTCAGATACTTGTAGTTCAGCCAATCCCCTACAGCTGCTTCAACACCATGCCAACAAGTCCACTTCCTCAGCCTTTCTGTTCTTAGAAAAGAATCTCTGGAGACCCCCAAAGTATTGCACAAACAATACTGTGTCCTCTAACTGTTGCAAAATACAATATCCATTTTTGCTTCTTTTGTCTCTCTTGTAGGGTGGAGGATGTAGGCTTTGGACTTCAATTTTGGTTGATGAAGTAATATTTATTTTCTCTCAAAAGAGAGATGGATTAACTTAAGAGAAGCCCATTACAAGAAAGGTCAGAAGCAGTTCAGAGGATAGAACAGGACCAGGAGTCTACATTCTCTTCTCCTATCAGCCAGGAAGCTGTTGTGTGACCTTGAGCAAAGTCAATCCAGATATATTCCCTTCACTTTTATACAGTGTATGCCTATCCAAGACATAAGTGAGACAGGATAATTATGTGTCAAACTCCATACAACTATGGTTGTTTTTTTTTTTTTTTGCAGTCAATTCATCTTATCACTGTTTTGGACTGTTGTATAAAAATACTGTCCGAGCAACAAGCAGATCAGACAATCTCCAGGCAATACTGAAATAGAAATAATTGCCTGCAGGATATACAGCTTGGCTTAATACAATAGGAACAAAAAAGAAGAACTTAAACAAGTAATTCCATATGTTACTAAGCTGATTATTAATTGTCTCAGAAAAAATACCGCGCTTACAAAATAAAAGGGAAATACATGGAACCAGAAGTGTTTCAGCCCCTCCTAAAGAGAGGCTCAAAACCTCAAGGTTTGCAAATACACTAAATAGAAATCTGATGTTAACAGATACATCAGCAATAGTTTCTTTCCAAATACAGTCAGCACATGTCCATCAAACATTTTAGACAAGTTCTACAGAAATCTCATGTAAGTTCAGAGGGAGGGAAAGAGGGAGTGGGGGGAAATATTTCTTGAGATACTATAATTATTTTCTTTTTATGTGAAATGAATGATCTTGAAAAACATACATATTCCAACAAATTATCCTCATAAAAAAACACCCAGAAATTCCTGAATTACAGTATCTGAGCCTTGAAGCAATCAAGTATTAATTGTTTGCCACCATGACGAGCAAAATGTAGTCCCTACAGACCAAAGCAATTTCCTCCACCCGCACACTGACAGTGAGGAATTCTGTTGACAGTGCCAGCTTAAGCTCCTTTTCCTCTCATTCAGCCCAGTCATTTCCACCCCTCCTTTGTGCTGACACGTATGTTTTTGCAGCTACACAGTGAACTAGGAAACAGTCCCAACTGATACCCTCCCAAGGAAAAAATGAAGAGCAGAAAATGAGCTGAAGCACATGGCTTTGTAAAAAAAAAAAATTGGCTTTTGTTTTTTTAGTTTTGTCTGTTTCTTATTTTAGAATGATCACCACTCTTCTAAGATCTGAATAATTTATTTTCATGAAAACTGTAAACATACCTACAGCAAAGAAACTGAAATACTGAGGCAACTCCAATTTGAGACACAATACAGGACTGACTACAGCCTTACTACAGTGTATCACTTACAGCGAAGCAATATTATAAAGTACAGCTCTGATTCCCTGAAGCACTTTCACAAACACTGTACCTGGAAGAATCAAATAATCCAGCCAAAGAGTCTGAAGGAAAAAAGCAGATATTAATAAAGCCTATTAGAATTATTTAAAAAGCAATACTTTCTGCACACTAAGATTTGAATGACTAAGGAAATGATTTAAATCTTACTTCACAGCCCTTTGCACAAACTGGACTTCACTGCCTGTGAAGAGATCAATCTCCCCCACTAGCATATGAGAGTCCCAAGTGATGCCCTTCTATGCCCTGTGCACATCAGCTACAGCGCATGGATAGCAGCCTTTAAAAACTGCCTTGTTCATAGCGAAATGAAGTTGTCAAGAGATTACAAGACAGCTCTCTAGGGAAGCATCCCAAAAATCAATTCTTATGAAGAAAAATCCAAACTCTTTTTTTCCTTCCTAGTTAGCTGGCAAGCCTGCCTCAGCACCAACCAGGGGACCGTTCTTTCCGCTCAACAGAGAAACAGCTAAAGAGATGACTACACTTTAGAGGCTCTTTATACATGAAGATGTCATAATTCTACAGTTTTAATGATCCCGATCTGGCAGGGCAGAACTATATCCCAGTGTTATAAACCTATAATGAAAAGAGAAAAATCAGGTGGTTTTTTTTTGGAAGACATTTTCAATGCAGCCCTGAATGCTTCATTTTTGTTCCTTTCAGCACCGCTTCCGTCTCCAACAAAAGCAAATTCTGAGCGACAGAAAAGTACATTTTCCTCTCTGCCCTGAAGCTCACTCTGTGACTGTGCAATCAATGACAAAGTCTTAAATGGAAAAGAAAAAGTGAAAAAAACGACATTGCAGAGAATGATGAATGCCATACAAAAATATATGTCCTCATACAGCCTCAAGCTTCAAAACAAGGAAAGTAAGATCCCTGAACAAATGCAAACGTTAAAGAGAGAATCCTTTGTTATCAAGATTCCCACCACTACTGTTTTATTAAGTGACATGATATTCAGCGAAATGGGTCAGCACAATGAATATGATCAGCAAGTACTGTCCTGTTGATGAAGTATACAAAAATATGTTTCATAAATAGAAAATAAAATTTCTGATATGAATTTTGTATGCTATACAGGCGATGCTCGGGCAAGCTTTGTAAGTTATTTCAACTTCAGTAACAATTTTCCTGGCATGCTTTTTTTTCCTCGGTTTTACAATAGAGAATGGAAACACATTGTCAATTTCACTATGGATTTTAATGAGGTCTCATCTGTACTTAGAGTTGCATCATCTTAATTAAACGCAGGATTTTAAGCAAGTTGAAGCAGCTTTATACCCTATAGGTAAATCACCAATCCACTCAAAAGTTCTTTCAAATAAGACGTAGTCCTTTTCAGCAAAAGCTAATTTGTGTAATTTGGTAGACCAAAGCAAAAATGTTTTTAAACAGCAATTAGGTATTAAGTACAGAAACACCCTACGTACGCAAGTTGAAACATAAATCTGTTTTCACATGAAGTCATTAGCTTGGAAAATTTTTGGAATTTTGGATTCTAAAAGTCCCAAAGGGTTTTTGGTTTCCACTTGCAAGACAAGGCAGAATACAATAGAGGGCTGAAGAATTCCGCAAGGAGAGCACAAGAAGTTGTCCTGATGCTGATGGGAGCTGTAGTCACAGTAGCAGTTCATGAAAAAGCAGAACCTGAACCAGCTCATTCAGGAGACAGACTGAATGACTTGAACGCAAGAACTCAAAAAGATGCAAAGTGAAAAATTAGAAATATTGGGTCAGGACATTAAATTCACAACAATAAAAAAACTACAGAGAGAGATACTAGAATATCTAAGTCAAAGCTGAAGTGTATATGGTATTCAAGAAAGCAGGGGAAAAAGGACAGTCAGTTAGACACTGAAGTTATTACTAACATGCTATTTACTAGAAATAAGGATTCCTTGCATAAAACAGAATTAGTTTTGCTCATTCATGGAAATGATAGTTTAAAAAGCTGTATGTAGAGTACTGCTAAGGGTTCACAATAATCAGGCTAAGAGATTAATAGAACTAAAATATCATCATCTAGGAAAGACCTTCATCTCAAATAGATTAGAACAAAGACTAGTATCAACCACGGCACTTCTGACAGCCAAAGACTTCCTCAATGAAAAAGCACTGCTCTAGCAAAGCAACAACGTTAACTAAAATCTGGTTTTAGACAGTAGGAAGGAGGTAACAGAAAATAAAAGGCAAATGCTGAAAAAGCAGCATATTAAAGCAGAAATAACATAGGAAGATCTCTTAACAAAACTATGACATTAGCTGTATGCTGCCATATGACTAGAAGTAGCAAATAATTGGATTTATGAAGGTAATTTAGACAAATATAAAAGCAGTAAATTTGCTTTAAATTCTATTAAAAAGCTTTAAGATGCATTTTTAAAGAAATAACTGCAAAAAATAGAAAGTAAATGATGATAGACTACAAAATTGTACTCAATATTTACGTCTGATGAGAAAAAACATCCAGATGAAGCCAATGCAGTCCCATTTAGTCTTTCTAGACTTGAGTTAAAAAAAAGAGTATGATATAACATCACTTGAAAGAAAAATACAACAGTGGTGGGGGAGGGGTAAAAAACTTGCTAGGGAGAGAATTACGATGACACCGCAAGGTGAATTATTAGGTCTGAGCAAGGATACTTGTAGAGCTCAGGAGCAGTTCCATTGATACAATAAAATTGGAGCGTGTAAGCCAAGTGTTTCTAGTGCAGAAAACACTCCAGAGGACCAGGTATTAAGCACAGGGAAATTAATTATTACAGCACAAAGATTGGGGTAATTCACACAGAGAGCAATGCCGTGCTGTGGTGACTCATGAACTAGAAATGACAGTGATTGAGAGTACAGGATGCCTCTGGGCCATCAATGACAATGTGGCCATGAAGGCAGCAAATGTGATGACAGACAAGCAGGGAAATGACACAAAGACCTATGCATGGCACTAGTGATACTGGAATACTGCAATGAATTTGGGCATCTACATTTCAGATGAATTCATATAATCAGAAAGTCCCTTGGGACGGTCGAGGAAAAAGGACGATGAACAGACATTTCCTCTCTCAGAGCTCACAGGATGGGCTGTGATGCAACCGCTGTTAAATGCTCTGATAGACAGATCACTAGTTAAGCATCTAATTAGCCTTTTTCACTCTGAACTCTCAAATCCACCAACTGGTAGAAGTAATGGCAGCTGTCATGTGGCATAGTAAGAGCCATACAGGAGGTAAGCAGGGCAATTACAATGAAGCAGAAGTCCTGTACACCTCATGTAAGAGTGAAGACTTATTAACCAGCAGTATGTAATTCTGCAAAAGTGACTTTTTACACTTTAGAATCCAACTTCAAGCGAGTTTTAGTGATCCCCTAAAATCTGCCCATTTCTGTCATTCTGAAAACAGGACTTTCCTCTTCATATTCAACGTTTCTTTTAACACAATTTTGTATTCACAATTTCACATAGTTGGAAGGAGGCTGTACTACACAGATTGAGTTTTAATTAAGCCTTAGAATGGTATTTGTGTGACTCTGAAGCCAGAAAAAGAAATTTAACTTTTATAGTTTCACATATCAGATCCTCGTTTTTTCCATCATAGGCATACCAACTTTTAGTGCACTATATCTAATTTGTAGCTTCTTAGAAGTGAATCTCTTACTTCAGTAGACATGAAAAATCTTTTCAGAAATACAGCCAATTTCCCAAAAGCCTGAGAAAGACGACACCAAAGCTCTAGCACAGGTTATAAAAAGCACTCACTGGGACTAGACAAAAAAAATAAAACTAAAAAATAGATAACTTACAAATAAGTCTGCTACAGTTACTTTCAGCGTGCCCCATCTGTGCTCTCAGGTGTCTGTGTTCGCCCCCGTGTGTAACTGTTCACATTGCTGAGCTAGCATCAGGCTAGCATAACACCATGGTCATATGCTACTCTGAAAAGAACACTTACTGTTGTTCACTACTTGGAAGAAAAAGAGATTTGCTATTCACATTTTAAATTGCTGAGTTCATGAAGTGCAACCACAGATAGCAAGATGTGAAACTGCAGATGGTGTATTTGAGGAAATAGGAAGGAATATATCATTCTTATTTTCAAATAACCCAAACAACAGAAATGATGTTTTCCTTCCTTCTTTGCTGTGATACAGTCAGACCATTCAGTTGACACCTAACGAACAGCTAACCACTCATCTCTGAGAGAACCTTTCAGTAAAGAACTTCAGAAGCATTTCAGATAAAAAGACAGGAACCAAACCACTGAAGTAACTGCTGGTTTTAGTATTCCTACACAGAATACAAAGACACACCTATAAAAGATAAATTGGAGAAATCAAAAATACAAGGCTGCAAACCAAGGAGATCTTGTTTTCTTTCTACCCACAAGACTTTAAACATTCAGATGGTCACTGGTGGGTGACTGGTGGCTATGCTAAAGAATCCTAATTTATTAAAAAGTCTGTTGTAAGAAAGTTTATTTTAAATCCAGTTTCATACAGAACAAGGACTTAAAGAGAGCTGAAGAAAGGACAAATATTCAAAATGGTACTGACCACCATGTAACGCACCCAAAATAGAAACGGGGCAACAAGAGTCCTATCTCACACCATTACTACTCCATTTACTCCTCAGCTGAGTTGAAGTAATGACAATTAAGTCAACATATAGATTGACCTCCATTAATGTGCATTTGTCACCATTAAAACTAACAAAGAAATTCCATCTCCTTGTCCTATCCAGATTTACCACTCACTGCACAGTTCCAAGTCACACCTCCTTTCAAAGACCTACACGCTATCTCAAAACTTTATGCTGCTCAAACCTGCCAGAAATCAGTACCTCACCTAACTCATAATAGATGCTCACATCAGGAAAATGATACATTAAGAGTAAAAGACGCTGCCATGAGCTTACCTATTAGAGGAGACTAGCAGGAAAGAGAAATTTCAAAAGAATATCATCTATTATTATTGCTTACACAATCACATTTTAACTACAGTTGCTTTTGCAATTTCAGTTTTCCACACATAAGGCATGAAAAAGTCAATGTAAAACTCCTGGCCATATATTTGACAGTCTGCTTCAACAATCCTGTCTCAAATTAGTTTTTTTTGTTTTTGTTTGTTTGTTTGGTTTTTTACAGCAGATTACTGATCCTAGATTACTGCTATGCTAAAGAATCCTAATTTATTAAAAAGTCTGTTGTAAGAAAGTTTATTTTAAATCCAGTTTCATACAGAAGAAAAAACATAAAGAGTAATATTTTCTCTTGTGATTACAGACAATAACATGCAAGAAAGATTTATACATAATGTAAACCAGGACAAAGACTATGAAAAATAATGTATCTTGTAAAGTACCTCAAAACCGACAATTAAAAATGTCAGTATTTCTGATATACAGTACATAAAGTAAGGAGTTAGGAAGATGCTCAACTTGATTACAGATATTTAGAATATACTTTTATGATCTCAAAATGTAATCCTGATGAACTGAAAAAAGCCAGTGATATTAAATAGCAATCTTAACAATGATTAAGTTGCACAAAAAGGGTAAAATGTTGCCTCTAAGAAATGCGCAAGGATAATGTTAAAACTGTACATTTACATACCTTTAGTTTAACCAGAAGAAATACTCTCACCTAAATTATTTAATTTATAGGAAACCAACATTAATACCTAGACTAATAGAAGGACATGACTTAAAAAAAGAGAAAGAAGAGTTCAACCAGGAGCTCTGACAGAAAGTTATGTTAACATTTTAAAGGGAAAGCTTCTTGAGAAAGGATTTCCACACTTCATTACAAACTCATTCAAGGGATTCAGAAGTTACAATAAGCATACTGATAGGGTATTATGCAAAATATAAAGGCTAGAAAGCCAAGTCCCACACACAGACTTACTGTGTCCAGTTCTGGTCCTCACAACTGAAAAAAGGTACAGTGTCCAAAGGATGGTCACAAAGATTATCAAAGGGTTAAAGAACCTGCACTGTGGGGAAATAACTGATGGAGAGCAGTCTTTCCACCCTGGAGAAGACAACGCTCTGGAGGGATCTCAAAGTATTCCAATACTTAAAGGGCAGCAAGAAAGAGGACAGAGGCTCTCTATTCACAAGGAGCTGACAGTGCAATAGGTACAAGCTGAACTTGGAGAGCTTTTACTCTGATAGAAGACTAGTTTTTTTTTCATTGAGAACAACCAATTACTTTAATAGCATCTGCAAGAATCACCACCAATGCAAGTTTTCAAGATGTGATTGGGCAAGGTGTTAAGTCAGAGTCATTCAGGTTGGAAAAGATGTCTAAGACCACCCAGTCCAACCATCAATCCGTCCTCAACACACTCACTAACCAAGTCCCTCAGTGTCACAACTATACTTTGGCCTACATGTCCTTGCATACACCCAAGGACAAGAAACATCGAGGGTTTCTTGAACACTACTTCCCTGAGCAGCCTACTTCAATGCGTTATCAATGCTTCTGAGAATAAATTTTTCTTAACATCCATGGAGCAACTTAAGGCTTCTATCTAATCTCACCTAGGTAATGTCATCTAGGCTGCCCCTCTATATGAAAGGGCAGACCACATGGTATTTTGGCGTTCTTTCTAATCTAAGTTGTTCTATGATTCTATGCCCACCAATATATTATATCAACATGGGCAAAATTAGAACTTGAATGTAGGCTGCATTTAGAAAATGCCTTATGTTAAGAAGTACAGGTAAACATACAGAAGCCTGTTACAGACAAGGTGTGACTCTTTGTGATGGAAGGAATCAACTTGTTCCACTCTGCCCACATGCTCTGCAGCTGTACAATCTCACTGGTACGCTATACAAGGCCCAATGTGTGATTGTGTCAGCGCTCCCTAGGAGCTCCCTATGATCCCTCAACCAGACAGGCTGGGAAGATCACTTCCTGCCATGTTAGTGAATTGGGACAAACCAGGGACTGGCCCCAAAGCATCACAACGGGAGTACAGGAGAGAAAAGTACCATGTCCACAGCTGTGGGAGTGGATTAGAAAGTTCTCTCTCTTCTGATAAAAGTCATCTAATATTAGACAATTTCAGCTATTGAATAAACTGCAGCCTTAATTTTCAAAGCAAGATCTTATGCTTTCCCTCTATATCTAGTTGGTTCACTACTCTTTTCTCTCCATCCTGCTCTTTTGACTTTTATTTTCATATTCAATCTTTGCCAAGGCTTTGCATGACTTCTTTACAGTCACTCATTTTGATATTCTCTGAGCATGAAATTCACCCCCAACAGACAATCACTATAAAATACTAACAGCATTAAAGTCTCTTTTTTTTTTTTTCCAAAAAGAGAAAGTGAGATGCTATCTCACTCCTAATTGAAGAGATCTAGCTGTAACAGCAGTCACCATTTTAAAGCAATACGATATTAAGTAATCGTTTTTCCTCAATTTTTTATTTTCCTTCCTCAAAGCCACTACAAAATGTTGTTTCTGCTCCTGGTATTCCTAGAGACAGCTCAGAAAAAACATGCTAAATATAAACAACACTTTCACTCTCAACACTACATTACATCATAGTAAAAGCAACACAATTAGAAAAATTGACAACCACACGCCAGGTTCAAAAAATGTACACCAAATACAGCGCAACATAGTATGTTAACCTAAACATCATCAAATCTTGAAGAGCTTAGCTACATGTTAATTAAGATGAATCTTCCACAGGTGATGGCCAAGATTACAGAACTTCCAACTCCTGACAACCATATTCAGTGATCCCCATAACAGGCCAGCTGCCTTGGCAAAATAGGGAATGAAAACAGGCCTTTTGCAACAAGAACCAACACCCTGGGCAAAGCATAAATTAGAATCACATCTCTGAACTCTTCTGAAATGGTTGCATGTGTAAATCTTAGCTCCGAGGAAATGGCCAGACTTATCCCTTCCTCCTCTACTCTGCCCTGGTGAGGCCACATGTGAGTACTTGATCCAGTTCTGGGCTCCTCAGTTCAAGAAAGATAGGGAATTACTGGAGAGAGCTCAGCAGAGGATCACAAAGGTGCTTAGGGGCCCGGAGCATCTCCATTATAAGGAAAGGCTGAAAGACCTGGGACTGTTCAGCCTGGAGAAAAGAAGGCTGCGTTGGGATTGTATCAACACTTCTAAATATCTAAACGGCAGGTGTCAAGTGGATGGGGCCAGGCTCTTTTCAGTGGCGTACAGTGATAGAACAAACTGGAACACAGGAAGTTCCATACAAAGTTCTTTACTGTGAGGGTGACAGAACAATGGAACGAGCTTCCCAGAGTCTCTCCTCTGTAGATATTCAAAACCTACCTGGACACTTTCCTATGCAACCTGCTGTAGGGAACCTCCTTTAGCAGGGGACTGGGACTTGATCTCCAGAGGTCCCTTTAAAACAGTAAGTTTGCTACATAACAGCTTTGATGCAAGTAAAAGGAAGCAGAACTGACAGCATGACTCTACAAGTCACATAAGTCATATTCCTCTTTAGGCTTTAAGAAGTCCACTCAACACTTGTCCCATAATAACATTCATCTTCAAAAAAGATGGAAATGTAGAAGCTGAATTATTACAAAGATCAAATGTAAGAGAAATTACATTCACTAACCAGAATTTAAAAGCATTTTTACTTTGGAATAAGAAGTTATGTGTTCCAGAACAAACATTTGGGTTTCTTTTATTATTATAGCTTTCCAAAACACCACCAGGTTGTGCTATCTTTTTTTCTTGGCTAAAAATAAACACACTGTGAATCATCAAGAAAACCGTTACGCAGCACTTCCTGAGCTTTGCTAATCCAGCTGAAGAATTGCCATTTTCCTCTTTTTCAGCGCCTCTTTCAGTAGTCTAGGGATATCGAGATAGCATTATAACTTAAGCTGCCATCCATGTAAATGTATCCAGCATTAACATGACTGTAATTTTACGCCTCCTCTATAAAGCAGTCCTTCAGATAAGGCATTACTAAATTTGTGCCAATCTTTTCCTACGAAGTATCAAATACCAGAAACAATGCACTAAACAAGACAAAAAAATTGCCAAGCTGCACTCTGTATTATGAAAACAGAAGGGTAAAAGTAGCACACTGCATCAAGTAGAAGATGAAACTGGATGCAGATGGATGAAAGGACTGCCAAAGCAGGCATAATTCAAAACACAAATGTAATACTATGTAATATTCAAAACAACCAACCTCCCCCCCCACACACATTTTAACCCATACTGAGAAATGAAGTTTTTCTTTACTGGGATCTTTATTTTCAAATGACTTCATTAAAAGCCTTTGAGATACTCTGGTGAAATGTAGCCTTGCTGGCTTTCCATTTTAAACTAAATTTCTAACTCTTTACACCCTTTCTTAAACATTCTTGTTTTCTGCACATGTTATATAACAGCTTCCAATCATGGACAAAAGTGTATTTTTAAAACTTGCTATATGCTGGTCCTCTTCCAACCATGAAAACAGCAAGGAAAGACCTGAAGATGCTCCTGAATTTACTCCAGTATCTACCCACCTTGTTACATCAGCCAACAATAAGGTCTTATCCAAAAAGCTAATTAAAAAATCTGGCAGGAAGAGACCAACACAATACTGATCTGGAACTTGTTAGAGGATTTATTTATGGTAGTGTTGCCTACTGCAGTCAAATCCTTCCCTGAAAGATTTACATTGACCTACAAATTACATAGCAAGGGTTCATTTATCTGACACTGCACACACATTACTCTACAGGCTTGGTATACAGCACAGCCATAAAAAGAAAAAAATACAGGCAATTTTTGCAAGCAGCTTCTTTTCTGTGCAGTGAATCTTGTGCACAAAGCTTTCAACTTGAAATCAGTTTGCTCCAATTTTGCTGTACCTTTTCCTGTACTAAAATACCATATACTTCACTTTAAATAAAAGAAACTAAATTATTCCTGCTACTATTCTTTTAGGACAAAGACACTTTTATTCTTTGCTATCACTTGAATTAATGCTGATAACAACAACTGGTTCAACTCTTAGGGGAGTGGAGAAAAGACTGAGTGAAACAGAATATTGATTCCCACATACTAATCTCTTCTAAAGCTCAATTTTTCAAAGGCAGTTCATAAATTTGTAACAAGTAGCTGAGTATTCCGCATCTTGATGCGCTTAATCCAGGAAAAATCTCTGGAATCTACTTCATTTTCTTACCTTTAATCATAGAATGATTATGGTTTAAGAATAGCGACTTGAAAAAAGATAGCAGGAAAGCAACTTGGGAAAAGACCATGTGTTTAGAAGTAGGGACAAGAAGGGGCCATGAGTATACTGAACAGAGACAGAAGATACTTGGAACAACAAAACAATTATTTTATGACAATATGCCTATCTACCGATGGGGGAAAATATTAGTTAAAAGGCTACTGAATATCTTGTTTTTCTGACATCATAGATACGCTGGGCTTTGCCCAAAAGCACAGCACGTTACAGTAGGATGCTCTACATGAGAATGCCACTTTGCATCTTCCCAGCTAAAAAACCTCCTGCTGGGAAAAATTTCTCAGAACTTAATTAAAAGCAGGATTAATACATAGTCTCTGAAGTACAGTGGCAGACTGCATAGCAAGTAGCACAATCAAAAGAAGAGAGAGAAGCAGCAGAGGGAAGGAGCACCGCCTGCCATGCACAGAACGCGCCCGCCCCACCCGCCAGGAAGAAGCGGGACACAGCAGCATGTGGCCCAGCTAGGTGCAGCCTCCACCACAGTGAGCAGGCCCACAGGATAGTATCAGATGGATGGCAGGCCCTTTCTAAATGCTCAAGTTTCTTTTGGGATGCTAAAGGAGTTATTTCTGGAATTATGAAAATTTCACAAATCTCTTCCCATGACCTTTCTGACACTTGGACTCCAATGAATAGCTCCCACACTACCCTGCTCATTCCAAGGAAATTTCATGTCCCTTTTCCTCAGTGGCACATAAGTTATGGATTATCCACAGCAAAGATCTACCATCATGTACAAACACTGATCCTTCTTTCCTGGCATTACCCATTCCTTTTCAAACCAATAAAATACCTTGTCAAAATAAAGTTTTAAAGCCTGGTCTGTGCCATGTTTCAGTAATGTTACAGGTTCCCTCAGCTATTACCAGAGTTACACAGGTATGAATGAAACTAGGCCCAAAGAACATTACATTTTAAAATCAAGCTTTCCAAAGTCAAGAGATGTCAAATGCACTGCCAGAAACAACGTGCAAAGTGTCTGGGATCCTTAGCTTGCCTTGTGCATACACATTATGATTTAGCCTTTAATTAACTGATTCATTTGAAAAACAAAAAAGCAAACAACAACAAAACCTCAATACACTTGTTGAGCAACTACTCAATATTTTATTTTCTTCTGGACATTCAAAATACAGCCCAAGCCCTTATATACTGAACACTGTTAAGTAATTTCTGTGAAGATGGAATCCTCAGCTTGCTGGTGTGGTCTCCACGATATTCCGTATTATTTTAAATGAGCAGCTTGCAAAACGCTGTCCTCAAATCATATCCATGAAATCTATAAAGCATTACTCCAAGATCTGAGAGGAAAAATTCAGGCACAGAAAGGCAAAAGATATTCAAGAGTTGTGGATGCCAAACTGAAACATCTAGCAGCATATTTCCCAGACTAAATAGCCTCACATAGTATTTTCACTATATATAGAAGTTGTTTTTTTGTGTGTGTTTTATTTTTTTTTTTTAGATCAACAAAAAATTACCCTGAATTCAATGTCACCTGAGAGAACCTAGCACCTTTGCAAGTCTAAATTCCAGGTTCTTCAGCTGAACCAAAATAAAAATAATTAGCGACCACTGATAGAAACTCCGATTTTGAAGTGATTCACTGTAAGAAAGCTGGAAAGGGTAGGAATGCAGTTCAGCCCTCAACATAATTATAGAGTACCACTCTGCGTTAAATTCTAAAGTCAAGTGAATGATATAGCTGGTAGTTCCAAGCTCCTCAAATACATACTTGAACAAAAAAAAAAATGTAGGTCATCAAACTAAAAATAAGAGGCTCATGTAAGAAAGGCTGAAATTTTCTAACCAGAGGCTGGGGGGAAGACAGCACACACAAAACTAGAGTCCTGTATATCAAAACCTCCACCCTGAAAACAAATTTGCACTTCAATGCAATCATAAGTCAAACAGCAACCTAATGAACCACCAAGCAGAGTTATCTTTGCTTAAAAATAAAGACTAAAAAATAAATCAAAACAAAACTTTTGGAAGAAATGTTTCTTTGGAGCATGTGTATTATAAACAATGGAAATCCTGTTAATAATTAAAAAACAAGTTGATTAAATATATAAAACCTAATGTAACTTCACTTATTGTGAAATTTAGGAAATACAATTTCTGCTGAATTTGTTAAGTTTAATTTAGGTAACTCCTTGTGCCTCAAGAAGTTGATGACGAGGCTAAACATTTCTGAAACAAAGGACTACGAAAGGAAACCACTCTTTGCTTACTCTTTAGAAATGACTGACATGCCCCCCAAAATAAATTGGAGTAATTTCTACTTCAGCAGGAGCTGTTTGCATCTCTGCTGACTATAACAATATAAAGCATTTGCTTTTTCACATAAGCAAGTACCTAAGAGCAGATTTTTATAATTCCAGTACTCAGAAGAACCCAAGGATCTAGACTTCCAATGCTCAGGGTACCTGGAAGTCTTTTTTAGAAAACCTGGAAATATTACAGATGCTCCACAAGATTGCTTTATCCAGTTGATATTTAACTAGGTTTGCTTTAGCATCCTTCAGTCCTGACTAGGCACTACTGTTGAACTCAGGACAGGACTGTACAAGAATCTGCAACCAGATGACAGATTCTGCAAAAAGAAGTCAAAACAGCCAACAGCTGAGTTTTCTTTCATGTCCAAACATAGGTATGTCCGTACACTCAAGTGTTCACAAAGCACTGTTCTGCAAAATGTAGAGAATACCTTCTATAAAAACATTTCCTGTGTATCTTTCCATAAGTTTACAGCAGGCATTTTACAAACCCTTCAACTATAGATGTTTAAGTCCCAAGCAGGCTTCTGACAGGCACCCAAAGTAAACTACTATGCAAACAGCAATACAACTATGGGCCACAGAAACAAAGTACTCAATTACCTGAGTGTTTCTCTTTGCACTATGCAAGACCAACCCTCCTGCTGTTACTGCCATCACATACGATGTGAATACAAATTGGAGAACTGCATTTGTGACATCTGACTTACAATGACCATCACTCAATACCAACAAACTAGAAACCTGTAGGAAGTACACTTACTGCTAAGTAGTGCTCAAAGAGGAAGTGCAGAGAGGAGATGGTGCTTTGTTTGGTCAAGCTAAGCCTGAGCTGACAATTACAGAACCATAAGAAAATATCAGAGAGGCTGAGGCATCAGTTTAGGCGCCTGAGATTAAGGGATGCACTGGCAGATGTATATGAACTACTGCCACCACAAGAACAGCAGCAGGCATCAAGGTATTTTGCATCTTCCATGACTTCATTTACTTCCAGTTCTAACTCATTAAGGTACCCTGGTTGTTCTGTTGAGGTTTTGAAGAGAACCCTTCTCATCCTCTATTTTGTTCTCTGTATTTTATCTTTCGGTTATCTCATCCATTACAAAGAATTGAAAGCAGTATGTTCTGTGATATCAAAAGCTACTGGAAGGACAAGGTAAACAAAACAGCTGCAAGAATTTGCCTTGTTTTAGGAGGCTCTTCCTGGAAACCTTTTACAAGAGGCAAATTAGGATACAAGTAGCAAACATGCTACTAATTAACTAGCATCAAAAAATAAAATCTGTAATGAAAAGTCAATTTATCCCTCCACTGGTAAGGAAGTAAAATACTTGGGCATTTGCAAAGGAGATTTCAGAGCTGATTTAATATAATCCTCATTATCTGTCAGAAGGGAAGACTCAAATCAATTTAAAAGAATATCCACACAATAAAGCCAGCCAAGATTCAAAGTACAAGATCTCCTCAAAGACCAACTACAAAAGCAATGGGACAACCTACATACAGGTTTGGCCTTTGAAAGCCATGTCGCCCATGTTGCAAAGATACTAAAAGCAAAGACTGATCAGATTATCCAAATGTTCTGCAGGTACCTATTCTACTTCATTTCAGACCACGCTGAAGTACCAACAACAGCAAAAAAATCACACAGATTTATACAAGAGAACTCCTTGAATCGAACTGCCTCACGTTGTGCTGCAGCTCTCATGAAGTCACAACCAAATTAGTGTAAAACAAATCCCAAAGAAAAACCTGGAGGAAAGTTTTACTTTGTACTCGCATGGGAAAAAATATCAAGCAGCATTTTTAGTATTTTAACGTGCACTCCCCAGATATTCAGCAAGGACTGTATCATAGATTGAGTACCAGAAAGCTTCCGCATCCAAATATATATAATTTTGGCAACATACAAAAAGTCATTTCATGCAAAATAATTAAAGTTAAGTAAGCTCGATACAGGATTTCAGAAGGCGGCAAGAACAAACAGCATGAATGTCTTCAGCAAAAGGTCTATGGTTCTCCCTCGAATATGCCAGTAATTACACATTATGAACCTAACCAACAACTTGAGTTTTGCAATGATAGATTATAATAAAAATAACCACCACATGTTGTTGGTTTCATAACCTTCTGTCCTACAAAGGACAAAAACCCCTCTTTTTGCAAATATCTACAAGACTGAAGGAAACGCTTCATATTTTTTCCGTGAAAATGAAACTGGGTAATGTTCAAGTGATGCTATACTTTATAATTTTGATATTACTGTGAAAGAGAGTTGGGTTTTTTTTAAATAAATGTTTCAGAAAACACTTAATGATAATCAAAGGAGAACAAACAGCACGTCAGTTTCCAAACCAGCCTAGTGCTGCTACTCACCCTCCAGAATCAAACTATGCACTATTGGTAAACCTTACACATAACACCCAAGGGCTGTCAAAAGACGAAGATTAAATAGTCATGCTGGGGACCACATTTTTTATCTGAAATAACGAAAACATAATTCTGTCACTATGAAATGACACAGAAGATTTTCCATGAACTTTACCAATCACATTATTCACTCCTAAAACAGGAACTAAAGTTAAAATAAAGCAATGTGAAAACACAGTTAATAAAGCGGAATAAATAAAGCTGACTTGAAGCGAACCATAACATGCCCGAAATCACATGCCAGTCAGATTTATGGTGGTTATTTAAATCATGCATTAAAAAAAAGCATAGTATATAAGGAAATAGGTTTTAACAAACAACTGCCTACCAGTTTGAAGTAGACCAAAATATCTTAAACATACAGGGAGCTTTCATCCCTGTAGTTATATACTCATCATCTCAAGCTGTATACTTCAGAACACCTCTGTACAAAAAGAAAAGATTACTACATAATTTTCTTTCAATCAAAATGAAACGTTACAGATTTCTTTTTAAAATCTACTTCATTGGTCATTTTTTCTTTCTTTTTAAGTTGACTCAATAGTAACAAATATTTCTAGTTTTGGAAATTTGTGACTAAATATTCATAGAGTCTCAGAAAATCTGAAGTATTTTCTGCCATGCATTTGAACAGTAAGAGTTTCAAATCATTAACAGAAGAAAAAATAGAACACTGAATACATACAACATTCTCTCAGTAAAACACGCAAACTGAATGCAAAGCTAATCCTGAGTTTAAAAATAAACCACTACGAGTAATTTATATTAAAATGTTTTATATTTCTCTTCTGTATGTTATTTTCTGATCTTTGGGACAACAATCTTTCTTTGTTAGTAACAAAGATGTAGAAAATGTACCTTTGTAAGCAAACTGCAGCCAAAGAAAGACATCTGGAGAACAATGGCAACATCCTTTCCACCTGCTAACCTTCAAATACATTCATGTGATAATTACAGTATTGATTTGCATCACGTTTTCAGATAAAAATTATAAACTCTTGGAAAGACTCAACAGAAGGTGGTCATGGTAACAACAGATACCGTTCAATTCCTTCAGCATCACACAGCAGAATTTTCCTGTTTCTACACATTACCTCTGCAAAGCCTACAATCAATTAAACTGCCAAATCTGAAAACAGAAAAAAGATAACAGTAGTTACCATGCATTTCTGGCCTTTACCTCAAGTTAGAGTACAGTGGGGTAAAGACCAGGCAGCTATAACCCATTCCTATCTTGCAGATTTTTAGTAGTCTATTATGAAAGGTTTCAAGTTTGAAGCTTCAGCTCCACACAACTCCTGTACAGCTCCTTTAACATGAAACACCCTTCTTTTTCCACAGTATAAAACTACATGTAACAGCCACATACAGATTTAAATAATTCAGCAACTCCCCCCCCAACCAAAAAGGACCACTTTTCTCCCCAGTGTGATTGTACAGCCTTTGCTGGGGTCTGAGGGTAGAGACACAGGATCTGAAACCATTAGCAGTCCTGGTGAGACTAACCAACGCCTTTCTTTACACGAAGGATTAAAACTCCCTTTCAAGACTGGCCTGTGTGAATTAGCCTGTTCGCAGTGTATTCCGAAGCTCAGCTTTCTCCTTTGCTAACAAAGGAACAGAATAAAAGTATGGCTGAAGAGCAGGACTCCACATGCTGGAAAACAACTCACAAGTTAACTCCAATTAAACAAACAGCTGACCTCTTATTAAGCACTGAAGAGCCTGTCAACAGTACTGAATGCAGAAACTTAACTACACAGGGGAAACCTGAAATCTCAAAGATCTCTACAAAGCAAGAGAACCTCTGGATCTCATGCTTTGCAGAGATCCAGAGGTGACAGCTCAACTGTCCAAATTACCATTAGATTGTGAAAATTGTGTATAATAATTACAGTCATGCCACCAGGTCCAGAAGCATCCTCTCACTGCCAACTTGCTCCAATAGCAGTTTAAGAGGTTATTTCCAATAAAAACTCTGGCAACTTGTCTCAAAGATTCTTCAGCAGTTTAAGAGAGAAGCTAGCTCCCTTTTTGCTGTTAAGGACCAGCCTACTATCCTCCCAGTCAATGGCCCATTCTTTTTTTTTTTTTTTTGCGCAAATGCCTTCATTGCTTGTACTCCCCTAACTCACAGCTGCCTTGTAAAATTGAGGTTATCATTATTTATTCTCATTCCAATGTTAACATCAGTTTGGTAAACCCGCTCAGGCACGTTAAAAAAAAATTCTAAGTAACAGTTCATCATAATTCAGATGCTCAGTACTTCAGACAACCATTAGAAGACTGGCTTCCAAGACTGTTTGATGTAAGCCAAAATAAACATTCACGGCTTCACACACTTCAGTTTTGATCTCTCCCTCAGCAACACTACTGAAACTTACTGGACAATCATAATACATACTGCAGTTAAAAAGTCCACACTTCAAGCTCAATTTATCCCATGAACCGCATAAAGTGTTTTCCAAGTTTTTCAGGTGTTAAGTCCCATCTTTTATTTTGGTTCAGTATATTTAAGGTACTGGATCATACAGGCACTTCAGTAGAAGTGATGCAACTTCTCCTGTAGCAGAAGATGGCTGCAACTAATAGCCACTTTCCTGCTACACGTCAAAACAGTTGGTAAGCACATAGACAGCAACACCCTAACTATGCACGTACTACCTGAGAAATCAGGTAGGCAGGAATTAAACATCATCCTCTGCTTACTTAGTCCAATCTACCCCATCCAAAAAAGAAACTGCAAGTACCAGCAAACTGTTCCCATCTGCCATTCTTCGTGAAGGGGAAATGCGCAGGATCAATCCTTCTGTATTACAACTAGATATTTCACAGCTGACATCTTTCCTCTGGAAAAGTGAAGCAACTTCTGCAAGTCAGAACTTCCTGCCACATCTCGAGCAATGTGATGTATTTATCATCATCCTTTTACATACCCAATGACAATCATCATGATTCTTTCAGCATTGTTCATAAAAGAAATTCCAACTTTTCAAGAGTTATGACTTCTCTGAGGTTCATGGGGTGGTAGGAGGGAAGGGGAAGACAAGGAAGAAATTCTTATGAGTAAAACTGGCAGTTTATTTCACAAGTTCTCTAATTTTAAGAAATATAGAAGGGAAGAGGTTCAGAAAATTTAAATTCAGAAGTTCATGTCATTTCTCAGTTTAACAAGCTAATTTATCACCTACTGAAGGGAAGCAATACTCTAGGGAAGACAACACTATGTGGCCCTTATACATCACCCCGAGCGTAAGAACTGTAAAGAATGAGGCAATTCTCCTGCAAAAGCAATAGAAACAAGCACATGTTCACGTAATTTAGTACATGCCAGTTCCAATCTACAGCAACATTTTACGCTGACACTAACAACATTTAACTTTGTTTGTATACATCATGAACATTGCCTGTGATCTCTTTAAAATATGCTAAGATTTCAGTTCAGTTGTTTAGGAGAACCGCACTCAAGTCTGAAAAGCGTAATTTTATCTATTCTGGTCTCTGCATAGGTTCTTAATGCACGTTGATCGTAATTCAGCAATGCTGAAAGAGAAGTCCAATCATTGCCAACAGATTCCTCTTTACACCACTATTTTTGTTGTTCTGGACAACAAGGATCACAGATAATTTGCCGAACTGCTATCCTGCATCTAACCAAGCAATGTTGCAAGGAGAAATTTACTATTCTGATGAGTGTCACCTGACTAGGTTGGCCCTGCTAACTCTTGAAAACAGTTTCTGAAAAACAATTTAAAGCATGATTGTGAAAAAGGAACTGGGAAGATACCACCTTAAAATACTATGCACAGATATATTTGGCTACAGTAAAACAAGACTTTTGAGTTGGTCTTCAATTTGTAGTAAGAATTGTGCTGCAAAACTATATTTCTAGAACTACATTTCAAATACTATTAGGAAAGGATGTACTTCCCCAGCCCCGCCAAAATATATATATATACACACATATAAGTATATTTTACTGGGGCTACACTTTCAGTGGTCCTTTCTTTCTTTGAAAAGATTCACTCATGCATCAAATTCCAGTCTACAGATATTCCTTTAATAAACTGGTGACATAGCTGTACACACAAACATCACATGAGATGTCAAGAAAGGGATGAAGATTGGATGCAAGCTCTCCCAGAAGCCATCTTCCCATTTCAAAGCAAGTCACAAATAGTGATTAAAATTCATTGATATCTCACCATAAGAACAAGACGGCCCCTTTAAAACTATTCTTAACAAGAGAGAAAGGTTTGTTTCTTAATGTTTTTGTCACAAGTAAAACTTCAGTGGAACCTGCCAGCACAAGATGAGATTCCATTCATCTACCTTAGTCTGTCTATGCTCCTCTTTCATTTCCACTGCTGCTGAAACCTCCTCGGCATCCTGAGGGTCCCTGCTTTAAATCAGGGCAGGCAGTAGCACATTATATATGAAGGGTCAGGAGTTTTGAAACACATTCACTCCCACTGGTCAGAAGGAAGTCTGGACATCATAACCTTCAGAGCACAGGTTTTCTTTTCCCCCCAAGAAAAACAAACCACACGTTACAGGGAGCCTCGATAACTAGCTAAGGAATAAGCCTGTGCCAATTCTACTGTAAAACAAATCAAAAAAGCTCCACACAAAAGAACACAGCAAACTAACCCCAACGTTATTCCAAGCCATAGTGCAATAATGTAATGAGTAATAACAAACAGCAAAGCTAAAGTCGTTTTGTTTCTCCATCCTGCCCGCTGTTCAGTAAAAACTAGTTCTTGGGACTTAACACAGCTGAGGAAAATCTTCACTGAAGCAAAAATGGTCGCACAGCACGTCTGTGGTGTATATGCTTGACCACAGAACTCTGAGTCGTGTTATCAGCACCTGGTCTTTTTATAACTACCACATACTGTTAAACATTACTTGGAGTTGTTTATAGTCTTTTTCCCCCACACACATGCTAGACCAATGCTGTCACTGGAGAACTAAGCTGACCTCCTTCGTTGCCTCCACCGGCAAATGAACTTTACTCCATTTCAGCCAACACAGCTATCAGAAGGTGGAGTCATCTTACCAACCGAAAATAAATTTAGAACCATAACATACGACAGCAACAAGTTGCCCTCACCTTCGAAAGAAGCTTCTACCAGTTTAAGAATAAAATACAAGAGCCCTCTGTCATCTGCCAACAAACATGCTAATATCCATCATTTTATTCATAAAAATGGTTTTACTATTTAGGTTGATTTTTTCATCCTCTCTGACAGGGTTTTGGACTTGATTTCAGCCATACCTTTCTTTAGCAACTTCAGTAAACTCTAAATAAGCTAATACTGGATTTTCTAACAGAAAGTGTCAGGTAACTCGAAATCAAACTTGTCTACTGTTCTGCAAATAATACCATGTTTGTTCTATACACTGTCAACTGCCAGAAGTCAAATTACTCGAATTATATTTATTTTGCATTTATGCTTTTATTCCATCATGAGATAGAGCATGACCAGTCACATTCCACCTGGCGAGTTGCACAGAAAGCGTGCACTCCTGTATCTTAGGGAACACAAGGTCAAAGAAACGCACTCTCAATTAAGAGTGAAAGACAAAGGTCTGCATACTCCTGCCTGTGTATACTAAAGATGCAGAATAACCCACTATCTCATTGGTATGTAAGCCACAAGCCTGTCTTCTGGGTCCATCCCTTATCAGGACATCTTTGGCCAGAGCCACAGAGCTTCACTGTTATGAAACATTAGCACAAGAGAAATTAGGAACGGTCAGAAAACGGAAAAGTATTTCTGGACTGAAAAACACCAAACATTTTGAAACTTTACAGCACTACTGGTATTACCATCCTTAACAGCTGTCATTTCTGACCTCCTCTTAAAATATACTCGTATTTTTTACATATATACACACATACACATATGAATAAAACTAGACTCCAGGAGGAGAAAAGTAATAAGGATCTATGCATTATGCTGTTGCTCCTTGCATTCTTAAATCTGTGCTGATAAACTAGGACTGCCAGTGTATCCCCATGAACTACATTAGCATCTCATAACTAGTGCTCATAGCCTGCAGCAAGGAGTTAAAAGGATCTATTTAACCTTTTCTTGGCAGGATCTCCATCAGATATATGTTCTTCTCCATATCCAGAAAGCCAGTAGTGCTAGAAAACACTAATACAAGCTATAAATTTTTAAGATCATGTCTATTTTAATCAATTCCTCATGCTTCAACTTAACTGGCAATGAAAATATGTCAGCCCCACTCTCAGCTTCCATGTGCTAAAAACAATTCTACAAGGCTTGGACCGCAGAGAATTCTTACACAAGAAAACTACTTCCTACAAACAACACACACATTTGGGAGCCAAATCTGATCTGGCGCTTCTGCCTTTCTGTAATATCATGTCTTTAGAACGTCTTTTATCATCTCATTTTCTTTGACTGGATTTTTCCTTTGAACAGTTATGTCGTCCTTTACTTTAATATGTAATGCATCATGTATACAATATTATACACGTGCAGCATGTATTACATAATTCACTTTAACATGCAATTTTTAAAACTAGGCAGCATTTGCATTTTAGTCATTAAAAGAATATCACAAACAATAATGAAAAATCTTTCACTTAATCTTACAAACTGTCAGCCTATACTCCTTTACTGAGGCACTTTCTACACTATAATGAGTACCAGACAGGTTGTATTCAGGCATTATTTTGGAAACATTTTGTTTTCCACGTTAATATATTAGCTTTTGACCGATTCCTCATTTGTATCTTACGGTGATGTTTTCTTTCTTATGTACAAGTCTATTATCCACATATTGATTTTTCATTTTCAGCCACTACCTAAAGAAGCGTTGGTAGGATACAACATATATGCATTTCAGGGTGCTGTATAATCGAATTATCCTCCTGTGTAGTCCAACAGTACTGGATACGTTGGTAATAACTAAAAAAGCCCATATGTATACCAAAAGTTATTATGAGTTTCCTTATAGACGTGCACCAGTCCCTGGAGTAACTGAAATTAATTTCCAGAGGCAAACACAGCAGCAGACACTGCCCACTCCTTACTTTTTCCCTTTAAAGTTTTCTCTATGCACTGAAACATCTTCAGAAATTGTTAGTGTCACACTTGTCATCATTCAGAATACGAAGGCAAGCATAGCTGGACTAGAGACGCACTCATTCTGGAAGCATAATGTAACATATGTAATGCTTACCAGCAGAGATCAACCTCAGTGGCAAATTTCCATGCTCCCTAAGTCTTTGACCTTTATTTTGTAGTCAAAGAATACTTGTAATCAAATTCAACTTAACAGCTTATTTTGACAATGAATTAACTTTGCAACAGATGTCACTCCAATTAATTTCTTTGCCTAGACTAAAGAAGTGATGAACCCATGCTCTCCTTCCACAAATACCATTTCTTCGCTGTAACAAGGACTAGCGCCAACAACTGTTTAGAAAAGATGTTTCAGAACAGAAAATAAACTTACTTTTCCCAAGAATAAGCAACCACAAGGTAATACTGCACCTCCAGTTTATCATTTAGCAACTCAAACTGTTGGTTAAAGTTTTCTAGGAGGTAATAACAGAAAGGTATGTATATTGGGAAGGGCATGTTTATCTTTCAGTCAAGTTGAAAGTTGGCACGCAACAGTTTCACCTACTTAGATCCAAACCCGTCAGCTGCCTCTCTTATATCAGACTGTTTTTCTCATTCACAGCCAACTGCCTGCTTCCAAAACTCCTTGAGTGTGAGCTGAATAAAAAAGCAAAATTCTTATCCCACTCAGTCTCTATGCACTTTCCTCTGAAATGCCTTTCTGCCCCAGCACGCTTGTTTTGATTTACTCAAGTATTGGAAACAACATTCCAGCTTCCAACAAATGGCATTAAAAACCAATGTGCAATGTACTCTGTCCTTAGAAGAGTCTATGGCTTACTATGTCAGGGCAAAAACATGTTTTACTTTGAAGGTGAACATTCACAGTGGTGACTGGAACACTTCAGCCTCTCCAGTCTAAGCTAAAGAAAAGAGAGCCTTCTTAGTGTCATGCCTTGTAGAAGAATGATTATCCTCTCAAGGTCTTATATTGAATTAGATTCATCTCTGTCACATTTCAGTACACAGCTCCTTCCTCGTCTTCTGCTCTGAAAGAAGACAATTCCTTCTGCTCTGATTAGTTTTAGGTGTCTTATCTAACCATATCATTTTAAAGGCCAATTCTTTTATCATATGTTGAATAGAGACATCCACTCCAACTGACCCTTGCATGCAAACCATTCAATTTTCCATTAACTGCTTTATGATTCTTCCTGTATCCTACTACGCTGAAACTTTCAACATTTACAATACCAAAGAAAACATAAAACATCCAAGTAGGCAGCTGAATGGGACTACGAAGAAACAAGCAACTTGAAGAAATTGCTATCTCAGCTGAAGCATGGCAGAAATTGCAAGGATTATGAGAATACTCCTTTCCTTGTTTAGTTTAATATATTTGTAGCTAACTCGGCTGTTCTCGCACAAAAGCAGGTGAGGTGCTTTGGAAGCTCTTTCCTTAAGTTCTCTTATCGAAGTGAGGCTCCACAGTCTGGCTGTGGGGGACTGGAAGGCTACACAGGCAGGGATGCAAGAATAGCATCAGTTACTGCCTCTGTGTTGTGCTACAGAATTGGGTATAATGACTATTTTAGAAAAAAAATAGAAAGATGTGAACAACTAAAAAACTCTTAATGTGTTATTTAAAAGATAGTGCAGTTCAAGTTTCGTTAACAATGATTCAGTTTCTTTCAAAAGTAAAACACAGTTAAGATGTCAGAACTCTTACCATCTCTACAGACTCTCTATAGACAACCAACAGCCTAGAGAGGTGCTGCTTGCATTCTCACAGATGCCAAATAACAAACCAGGACTACATAGCAAGGTTCCTCAGGACAGGGTACAGTTGCAAACCACAGATAAGGTGATTTGGCAATCTCCTCCTTCTCACTTCCCCACTTCCTTGCACTAGGAATAATGTGCTTCTGACTTTTCAGGGCGCCAACTCAGGGTCATAAACCAGCAGACAGCTTTTCTTCGTGTAGGCAGAGGAGACGGATCAGCTTTCTACATGAAGGAACTCCCTGAACTGGTTCACTGTTGGGCGGGGTAAAGAGCAGAATCAGGCAAGAGAAACAACTAAGGTCTGGGAAAAAGGAAGAGGCAGCTCCATCCTTTTTCAGCAGCATATGACCATTAGATTGGTCTCACTGCAACTGAACCTGTTCAACAGGAAAGATGTTCCTATGATGTGAATAAGAGCAAAATTTTAGAGCACAAGTGGTAAGAATGCAACCCTGTCCCCATAAAAAAAAAGTGTCTACAAAAAAAAAAGCAGAAGTGTCTACAAGCATGAAGTTCACTTTGAAAAAAAGTATTTTCAATGCATGGTGTAAAGAGATACGCCTTTGGCTTCTGCCAAAGGATGCAGAGGTTCAGATGTATTTCACCAAAATAAGATATGCTCTGCTTCATTTACACTTTCTCCTCTTATAATTTTATTCCCATTTGGTAATCCAGAAATGGATACCTGCCTTACTGCAATTATTTACTCTTTTTTAAGCAAATCAGTGTTTAAAGGGAGTTTGGAGTAACCTGGCATGTAAGGTAATATCCCTTCCCCAATGATTACAAAACCAGCGCTCAAAGCTTTTCAGACAAACTACTCGGCCTTTTCTGTCTAAGACTACAGAAGCTGGAGCATGGTATCTGTTAAGGTGCAAGACAGTCTGAAGTTGGAACAATTCAGCAGCAGGCTCAAGCTGAATCTGCAGGATGAGAATAACTTTTTGACCTGGCCCAAGCACAAGGAGAAAGACTCCATTTTACACAGCTGCACAGTAATTCAATGATCACAATGATATAGGCAAATGCAATATAAGTCACAGTTACTTGTGGGGAAAAAAAATTGTGTACATATCCCCCTCTCAAGACAAAGGCAAAAACCACTCTATTTAACCTTCATCTATACTGCCTCCCTACCTCTTCCACAGCAACCACACTATGAGGCTAGCGAAAGCCATCAAGAGAAGTTAGACAGAAGGAGAAGATCACAAAATTTAAGCGAGACAGACAAACTATGAACACATCACAGATCACTGCAACAACTGCTGCATATGGGGATGTTCTTCATGAGTGAGATTGGTTTTATCAGGTGAACAAAAGCATCAAATTTAAGACATCAGTACAATTCAGCACAAGCTAGATGGACAGTAGAAGGCAAAATCTGATGGGGAACAGAAGACTAGTGAAAGAAAGCACGGGAAAAAAAACAACAGAAGCCTTGGAAAATGTGCTTTGAGCTGAAAAAGCAGCATTCAAAGATAAGGAACAACGGGGTAAAAAAAACACTATGGCTATTTCCCTTCTAAATTTCTAAATGCTATTGTACTGAGGCTTAAAGTTCAAGTCTTAAGACTCCATAATGCTGAAGTAAGTTCTCTTGAAGCAAGCATATAATAATAAGTGGGCCACTAGAACAAGATTAAAATTGTCTTTCTACATATGTCTTCTGCTGTCTTATAGCAAGGTTGTCTTATAGGAATTAACACAGATAACAGAATGGTTGAGGTGGGAACCAACCCCTGGAGATTACCCACTCCAAACTTCCTGCTCAAGGCATGGTGGAGGCTCCTCAGGGCTGTAGCACATCGGTTTAAGCAACTCCACAATCTTCCCATGCTCAGAGTGTACAAATACAAAAGCAGCAATATAAAAAAAAACACAGAACCCACCCACCAAACAAAAAAAAAAAACAATTTCCTCATGTTTTTTTCTTGTTTGGTGGATTTTTGTTTGTTTGTTTAACTCCCCCTCCTACAAGGAGTTACTTACACATCAATAATATCCCTGAGCCCCCTTTTCTCCAAAGTAACTCAACAATAAAATCAGAACTGCTCTTGACACAGCACACACCAATCCTTAACAGCATAGATTTTATGTACCAGTGGCAATAGCCACACACAGTGCATACTGGGCACAGGAGAGAGTTCAAATCCTGTCCAACACTTAAGTATCCTAGAAGTTGTATTTTGTCACTGTATAGATGCATTATGAGCAGCAGTCCTGAATAACCCACATACACAAGAAAATTACAGAGTTTCGATACTGATGCAAGTCATCACTACTCTATAGCTTTTACTTCTTTTTTTGTGCTTTTAACTGCTTCATATAGTTCCAACTGAGAAAAAAGTTTAACTGTTCCACACTAGAAAGCCCTTTTTGTCAGCAAGACATCATTTACTAAGAAACACATGCACAGATAGTTACATCATGAAAACCCACATCATGAGCACACATAAGCGCACCAGCACAACTGAAGTACAGTCTTACACTTGCTTCTGTCCTCAGATAGTGTCATTCACAACCAGTGGGCTATCTCACAAGCATACCAAAAACACACACAAGCAGGCCTGCTATTCTCTGAGCTGCCTGAATATCAGCAGGGAGGGTACGTAAAATTTATTGCAATCAGAAATGAAAGTTTTATACAGTCTCATTTCTGTTACTTTTCTAATGGAACATGAAAGCAAAACTACAAAGTTCAGCCCTCTGCCAATGTTGTTTAATCTACATTCATAACTCCTAGTAATATATTGAGCGATTATACCAAAATAATAACAAGCTCCAGTACATCTTTTTCTTACTTTTCCATTCTTACATATATTCTTACATATATTCTTATATATATATATTATGGAATCACAAGGTTGGAAAGGACCTACAAGATCATCTAGTCCAACCATCCTCCCATTACCATTGCTACCACAAGCCACTAAACCATACTTCATAGCTCCTCATTCAGACACCTCTTGAACACTGCCAGGGACAGCAACTCCACCACCTCCCTGGGCAGGCCATTCCAGTGCCTGACCACTCCGAGATAAAAAGTTTTTCCTCGTGTCTAATCTAAGCCTCCTCTGGTACAACTTCTGGCCATTTCCTTGGGTCCTGTTTGTTGCCTGGGAGAAGAGGCCAAACCCCTCCTCATCACAACCTCCCTTCAGGAAGTTGTAGAGCGCAGTGAGGTCTCCTCTGAGCCTCCTCTTCTCCAGGCCAAGCAATCCCAGCTCCCTCAGCCGCTCGTCATAAGACTTGTGCTCCAGACCCCTCACCACACAACATATTGATATATATTACAAGCATATACTAGAAAAAAGAAACCCGCATCTATTGCATCAAGTATATAAACTCAATGCAGACAGTGTAACTTAACCTCATTCAACATGAAACTCACAAGCTGCAGATTTTGCTTATGTTTTAACTTCTCAGTTTTCAACTTAATCCTCAGTATTCTGTTGAATTTCCTGCTTTGCAAAGTATTTTCATTAAAAGAGCAAAACTTAAATTAGAAGCGAAGCTAACTGCACATTCATCACAACAAATGTGTGCTGCTGGTATTCATTGCAGTAACCAACTTAAGAGGAGGGCAGGAGTGGAAAACAAAAACAGCTGTGATCTCATTAGCCAAGCTCATTATGTAAGACCTCATTAGCCACCATCCCACAATAACATGAATAAACCCTGTAGATACTAATGAAAAGGAAGCAATCACAAACCCAGAAGGCAAATATTCATATAGCCCCTACAGCTCACCATCACCCCAGCAGTAAGAGTGATGCAAGTGAACTGGCAAAACACACAGCCCTGCACACTGCTGAAATCCCATGGTCGGGCATCAAAGCACAGAGCACCCTTTGCCTAATGACAGCAGTACAAACAGGATCTCCAGGTGAACAAAGCCTCTTTCAGGAGGAATATGTACAACTAAGTAAGGAAGAGGTTGTCTAGAACAAAACTGAAACTCCAAAATGCTTTGGTTTCCATCTGATTATTTGGCCTAAGAATTGCTCTGAATTTTTATGCTAATAACCATTAATATTTCAACAAGGTGAAAAATGCAAAGAAAAGTCTTTCTTTTTGGCCATTACACATTGGCTCCATCTTCATCTCCCTGATTTGTAAAGAGTTCAACCACTTTACAATGCTGGGGTTTTTTTTGGTGTTTTTTTTTTTTTTTTTTTTTGTATTAAGCTGTGTATAATTAAAGCCCATCTTTTCTAAGTTTAATAAAACTTTAGCCATTCTATCTGACTTCAGAGGATTTTTCCATCAGCTTCACTGAAAGAAAGATGAGCAGCACTGTCATGCACACATCCTTATAGGCAGCCTGGAACTTAAGTGAGCATCAAGTACCACAGCCTCACTTAAATAATTGTCAATCAGGGAAAAAAGAATGTCCTAGATGATGTTAATATTACATTTTAAGCATTTTTAATGTCCCAGTATTTCAAGCCAGTGTTTGGTGGGTAGTTTGGTCAGGCTTTTTTGTTGTTTGTTACTTCTTAACTGGGCTATTTTGAAACAATCACATCTCTTAGAAAGTTAAAAATATTCTCAACTTTCTACTCCAGTCATCTTCAGTTTTTCATTATTACTTTGCCCACATTCGGATGCTCAGGCTAACAGTTTAAAGCTGTGCTACAATATAGACCCTTACCATACAAAAGGGAACATTAAAAGGCTTTGCTTTGATGCTAGCTACCTAAAACGTATAACTTAGTCGTTAGAAGGGTATTTATATTTTAAAGCGTCCAGTTTGAACTTCATGTCAGTTTCAAGGGAATCTACAAATAAGCCCAGACATTAACAACTTTTTTTTCTACTCAAAAAAGGAGTGAAAGGAACAGCTTTGTTCTAGCCCTAAAACCTTCTCATTCTAGAAGATAACTTCTTAGTCAACCAAAGGCAAGCTAATCACGTATAGCATTTCTTACAAAATAGAAAGTATATTTACAAAATAATAATGCAACACATTTATTACAGAAAATAAATCATATAGCACCACAGATTTTTCCCACCATGAGTCCAAATTTAAAAATGAGTAAAAGAACACTAAAAATACTGTATTATTCCCAAGAAGCTACTTTCAAGAAACATTTTGAAAAAAACAACTTTCCTTCAAACAGGATATGGAAATCACTGCAGGGCAGACAAGAGAAGAGATCCAAATCAGGCCATACAGGTATGCTAGACTTCTAAGAAAAAGTAACAGAAATTAGTTATTCCAATAATGTAAATCTAACGTGACTCCCCCATTCTAGCCTCTAGAAGATGCATTTTATACCTTCTCAACACATTTGCTAACATAAAGGGGAAACAGCTCCTACTCAGAGAAAAACAAAACAAATCAGGCAAACTGTACAGATTACACTGACAAAAACCTCAAACTTAACAGATTGAGAGAGATTTTTATCAAATGTGTCTAATCTCACAGTCTGGAGGCTGAAGATTTACAGAAGTATTATCTATCAGCAACAGAGATTTAAAGACACGCGTAACACTATAATGGGATGATAATAGCAGGGTGGCAAAGTCTTTGGCTACAGCAAACGAGAACAAGCCCAAATGCAGCAGCCACAGGTGCAGAAATGAAGGAAGAGAGCTGCTTACCCCTGGAAGGCCTCAGGCAGGCAGGGATCTCCAGCAAGAGATACTCTCATCTCCACTGCCGACCCTTAAATGAGGTCTGGGAAGGGCTGGATCCTGACTCCACCCCTTCCAGTCACTCAGGTGCACTGCATACACCTGAGCTCCCCTAGGTTGGCCCTGCCTTCCCACCAGGTGCTCAATCACTCCTTCTGGCTGTGACTTAGCATTTCCACTACACCATGTATAAAGGTAAGAAAATTAACTAACTTCTGAAGTTACCTGCTTATCACTCTGGAAGAGATATCAAGAATCAAAGATGAGAATTTGCAACTCTATACAGCAATCAAACTGAACTACAACAAGAGCAGCGCTCTATCCCCCATCAGACCACTGTGTAGGAAGAATGGCATCGGGCAAAAAAGGACCACAAACCTTTCCATTTTACACCGCAGATGCACATACATGAACAACCCCAAGCCATACAGAGAGTTCCTCAGGGTCCTTAGGGGACATTCCATCTTCAAAGCCAACATTACTTCCTACACACAGTTATACTTTCTATTTTCATATCCTTCCACTTCCACAAAGTGGGCGGGGGGGGGAAGAAAGTGGAGAAGATGAAGCTGAAATGTAAGTAGAACTGTAAGTGAGAAAGAAGTACCTTAAACATAACTTTTGGTCTTTTAAAGTTTGATTTCTCCATGGAACAGTATGAGGCCATCCAAAGCATGCAAAAAAAAAATATGTGTAACACTTCACTTCATGGAAAAGTAGTTAAAGTGTTATAAAATCGTAAAATGCCTCTGCAGTTTCAGAGGAACTAAAGGTAGAACTTTCAAAAACAGGAGAGGTTATCCTCTGGTTATCCTCACCGAATTTTACTCTGAAAAACAAAGAATTATTCACTTTCAGATAAGAAGACCGAGCCTTGAAACACAGAAGCGCGTGACCTGATATCAAATGTTGTTAGTGCTTTTCTGGGTAAAAGGATTTTGGTTTCTATCATTTAATTCATTCAAAGCAGATTTAAAAGCTTAAACAAATATGCCTGCCCAGTGAAGTGCTGCTCTAAGACAGGCTAGAACAGAACTGCTCACTTTTGGCAGGGAGAAACTACAGGGAATATACGTGCACAGATCCATGAGAAACAGATAAACTAAGGAAGCTGTTTGTGACCAAGGAAAGGAAAGTCACTTGTCGAAGAAAACAAGTATTAAATACACCTTGGCTCTGAAAGATATTTGATTCTGACAGGTAACATTTTCATGGTAAATTAAGCATAAAGAATAAACAACATCTGGTCAGAATGCTTTATGAACATGCCGTATCATTCAGTAGATATATATAAACTAAGTAAAAGAAATTATCCCAAAAGATTAGGTTTATTGCATTTCACATCTTTTTCACTAACACTGCAAAGGGACAAACAAATATTGCTCTGTTTACATTTTAACAACGTTTTTTGAGCCAAAAAGAACTAGGAGCAAAAAAGAACTAGGGGAAGACTTGCCACTATGCACTATAAAGCACCTACTGCCTTCCATAGAGGAAAGGATGGAGTTTTCCTTTGACACGAACTAAAATGACTGTTCAATTTTCACTTTAAAAGCCATTTTGACATCTTCATCAGGAAGTGCTCTGCAAGCTTACAGTTGCCTTAACAGCTGAAGTCACAATCGGTAGCACGCAGCAACACGCAGCTGAAGGACATGGTCATCATAAGATGCAAGTAACCCACTCATCTCAGAAGCAGAGGAAGAGAAATAAAGGGGGGTTATGAAATGAAGGACATTCCACCTCCTTGGAATACAGCCTCACACTAAGAATTCACCTCTCGAGAGCAGAAAGCCTTCCACAGGATGAAGATGCTTGTCAATACCCTGGTGAAAGCACTCAGCCTGCTAACAGCAGTGTTTACACACCGAGGCTCATCACAGAGAGCAGCAGCAAGTGGCACCACTTTACCATAGCGCGTGCTATAGAAATTCAATATTGAACCATCTAGAGCGCATCAGAAAGCGTGACTCATGGATGTCCTCCAGTCACACTGGCTTTCAAAGTGGGAGGCCTGGGAGAGGTTGCCAGCAACCATACGAGCAGATAGGAAGCAATGATTTGTACACACATATGCACATGCTCAATCTCAGCTTAAATAATTTTCCAGCATCTGTCTTTGGGAAAACAGTGCAATTACACAAATGCTTACAAAAATCAAGTTTTAACTAGCTCAGAAAATCTCTAGTTGGTTGAATCAGTGCAAGTGTCACATTATATCAGAAGTGATGGGGCTCTGGCTCACTTTTACAGAGAAGAGAGCGGCGCTGCCATAGCCCTGCCGGCACCCAGCCATCTGCTCCAACCTCCTTCCAGAGCTACTGCCCCTGCAACCGAGCTGACAGGAGAAAACCTGACTGTGCCTGACCAGCATCTTCACTTACATCCACCTGTGACTGGAAACTTCAAATGAAGCAGCCCGGGTACAGGCATGTTCCCTCCCATGCCTGCTCCACGAAGGGGCTGTGCTGGCAGCCAGGGGTGGCTCCCAGCAGCAAAGCCCATCTACTGCAGCTCCAAACTCATGAAGTTTCTGCATCCGCATGAGATTTACCATTCAATAAGATGTCTGTTTTACACATCCTACTGTGTTAAATAGGCCACTCAGCCTCCATTTTGCTTTACTCTAACAACAACAACAAAAAAATCAGTAGCCCAAGCGACCCCAAGTATGATGGGTTCTTTCCTCTTGCTGCAAGTTTGCATATCTATCTGAATAAAAGCAGTAAAAATGAAGTGCTTTAATTTCACCTGCCTTTATTGCACCAATAAAGGACTTTACATAAATGTAAATACAGTGGTTGGATGGGCCCAGCACAGCAGTACTATCTGCCCTTCGGTTACTGATGCTGCCTTTGCTCTAGGGAAATGAATTTGTTTTCCAAGCTGGTCATGCAGATACTTCCACATGAGCACCAATTAGTCTCCTATAAAAACGTGCCTCTGCGTAGTGGCACAAGGCAAGGGGAAGTACAAAAAGCCAAAATTGAAAAAAAAAACAACAAAACATCGTGTTGATAGAGTTAGGAATTGTAATTCCAAGAAAAAATAACATACTCAAAATTTAAAGTCAAGTAAATTGTGATGCCTAATCTTGAGCACTTTGAAACATGTAAATTTTAGGAGTACCTCAAGCACAGCATCTCTGCTGGGTCCCAAAAGTACTTGCAGTATATACCACGTTACATTTAATAGACAAGTTACACAAATGAAACTGCTTACTTGCATCCTCTTCCTTCAGAAGGGGACAGGGGCAGCAATTATATTTCAGCAATTTGAAAGCTTACTGTGTTGCAAGATTTCTATTTATTTGTCTGTTTTTTTTAAAGCACATTCTGGCTCACCTCTTTGAAAATGAAAAAGAGTGAAATGATAAAAGGAAGAAGTTGTGACATACTTGGAATATTTGAGAGAAATACCAACTGAGAAAAAGAAATAAAAATAACAAAGCAGGAGCTTGGAAAAAAGCAAGCAGGAAAAACACAGAAGTACAAACATGAAGAAACGTGAAGATTTCAAAGGTATGGTTACATGTCAAAAGCTATACAGGTCAAGATGTACTACGTATGTTTGCTTTTGGAGAGCTACAATTTGTTGATTCAGAGAAATGCATTTCTACCCTGGCGATGAGTCAAGAACACATGAGACAGCTCAGGATGAATGGGTGTCAGAGTAAAACAAGAGGTATGAGAAAATGATGTTAGAGGAACAAATGAAACTAAAAGGATAAAGGATCAAGTGTTTGTGTCAGCACAACACTTTCCCAGAAATAAGCTGTCATATTCATCTCTTTCCTACTCCCCCTGTTCACTGCCTGAGAGTGGGAAATGACTTTGAAAGTTAGTACGTATTTTCCAGTTTCCAAAACCTAAGTAAAATAATTTCTTCCAATAGCAGCAAGAAGATCAATCACAAGAACATACACCGTATCTTTCTCTTCAGTGACAGCTTCACCAGATAAACAAGGCATACATCTATTTAGAAACCACTTGGGTCCACATGTACGCAAAGGAGAGAAGTGCATTTCCATCCCATTCTGTAGACTGCTGGCTGAGTAGCAGCTTCCTAATTGAATCAGTCAAGTAACAGAAGTGACATTTAACTCAAGATGTTCTCAACCCATCATTAAATAGCAACTTCAGGCCTCTAACAAGTGATACAATTAGAAACTGCTTCAGAATAACACTGTCTAAACAAGCAGCTCCCTTTTTCCTCTGTGAGGTTATCAACCTGTCCTAGTTCTAACACCAAAAGCATGCTGAACGCTTCTCAATCTTAAGGCTGGAGTGGTGGTGGGTGTGATTGGTTTTGATTTGGTCTTCAGAAGATAGGCATAATTTCAGTCTAAGTACCACTTAAAGACCAAGCCTACCTTATTATGACAAAAATTAAGTATCATTGCCATACTCTCTTCACTCTACTCATTTCCTTAAAATGAGAATGCAAGTAATGCAAGAATGACCAAAGAGCAGTATACATGCACAGAATTTTACATAGTTATAAAAAGCCGAAGATTTGTCTTTGCTTCAAGACTTCAAGCAATTTTATACCAAAATGCCATAACCTAACATCAAGCATGGTTCTTCACATAAAGCTACACTGCAAGAAAGCTCTAAGACACAGCGGTGGTGTTTGACTCCGTCAGAGTGCATAACCCACAGCAGTAATGAAATCAGGTGAGCTACCAGCTCCTCCTGCATTAACAGTTCTGAGTCATGCAACTGCAGAGAATCATAGAATGATCCAGAGATCATCAAGTCCAACCCCCCTGCCAAAGCAGGTTCCCCACACCAGGTTGCACAGGTGGGCGTCCAGGCGGGTCTTGAATATCTCCAGAGAAGGAGACTCCACAACCTCCCTGGGCAGCCTGTTCCAGTGCTCCGTCACCCTCACCGTAAAGAAGTTCTTGTGCACATTGGTGCGGAACTTCCTATGCTCCAGTTTCTGGCCGTTTCCCCTTGTCCTGTCTCCACACACCGCTGAAAAGAGTCTGGCCTCGCCACTTTGCCCCCCACACCTTAGATATTTATCTCTGAAGGATCCAACTGTTACAGTATATATATATATATAAGCTGTAAGCAGTTGATTAACAAACAAGTTTTACAACCATGACTATAAAGTATTACAGTCCTGATCCTACATTTACGTTCTGGTATTTGCCAAAGTCCAGAACTTCCCCTCAGAGGGTTTACTGACAATGATGAGACTGCACACAGAGGCAGGTGTCAGCCCTCATTTCCAAAATGAGGCCCAACCACACCAAACAGGAGAGAGCAGCACCCACTCCCGATGCAATACCATCAGCAGGCACATTTGATACCTCCTTAAAAATAGGAAAGTAAGTACGCTTGCAGTAGGTGGACACAACATCAACCATGTTATTCCAACTACTCAGGGGATGCTCAAGAAGTTCCACAATGTCTGCAGAAGTTTTACAATGAACAAATCCCTCTAAAGTCATCCGGAGCCCACAAAAGACAATTCATCTGTAGAGTTCACGTATATATATTTAGCCCCTGGTCACACGCTGAGCATTTTTTACCTTCTCAAATGTTACTAGTTCATTAAGAGGATGTACGTTTTACTGGCACAATTTATAGTTCACTAACATCACTGTCGTCTTTAGAAGACACCATGTAGTGATCCAGGCTGTTCAAACCTACCTCTATTTTTCCTGCCACAAGCCACAAATCAAGCTACAGTTGTTTTAACAGCTGCAGAAGGGCTAGCAGTTTAAAAGGAATTCAGTAATTCTTGTAGCAAGTATTTTAGCAGGGGGAGCACCTTTGCACTCTGAGCTTTAAAATAAAAAAAGATGAATGGCATTTCTCATATCAAGTACCTAATTCTTTATCATCATGCATTCTTAGTTATGCCATCCCAACATAAGTACAAAGAAAAAAATCAGCATTTTGGATGTGCTATCGCTTGTTCACTTGACAGAGATGAGAAGGATTCCTGAAGATTCACAGAAACAGAGAAAGAGGCCCTAGGAGGACACCAGAAGCCTGCTTACAAAATAAATCTAAAAATCTAAAGCAAACGTAGGTTTCAATAAGATCAAACTCACAGCACGTTGTTACCACCATAGACTGAAAGTAACGCTGTTACTTACTGGCAGACAGCTATGTACGGACACAATCGTACAGCTCTGCCTCTTTCTTACCAACCTGGAAATCTTGTCCCCAAGCTGTTAAGTGATTTCAAGAGGGAAAAATAAAAACTGACTCATTTATGAACTAGTGAAAGATACTGCTTCTCTTGCGCTTGGCTCTGTGAGAACAGGTCAGAATTTTTACATCTGTCAGTTTTGATTCTCAGAAGAACAAGCGACAGACAAGAAGCTATCTCATGTCTCGATGTCCCAAACCTGTCATTGGACACTTCTCCTGCAACAGGAGCTGGAAATCTGCAGCACGAGAGCCCCACCACGCTCAGCCTCAAACCTCGGTTTTCAACAGAGCAGAACAGCAGCGCATAACCCTCAGCATCTTACCGGATGATATTTTCAGTTACATAAATCAACATTAGCTAATGTCAGCCAGCACCCTCTACGACATCTGGATAAACACCCTCGTACTGCTTTCAGGCAGCAGATAAATAATAACAGGCAAAGTGTGAAGATACGAAGACTTTAATGTCACTTACTCAAATGCGAAGAACAGTCCACTGGTGACCAGGATGAGCACAAGAGTCAGGTAGAAGACTCCAGTCTGCCGAGCCATCATGATCCTCCCATTGCAGAAGAATTTGTTCCTTCCAGGAAAAACCTCCCATTTTCTCTTGGGAGCTGTCTTCTTTTTCTTATGGGGAGACTCCATGGGAGACGAAGAGCTGTGTGTGCTGATCTGACTGTATTCGCAGTCTTTCATGGGCCCACTGCCACCTCCAGGTGTCATCAAGAGAGAGTACCGTGTGGGGAGAACCCCACCAAGAAGTACACGCGATATAAATCTGTGCAAGGCTCCTGCTGACCGAGGCAGCCCTCTCCTCCAGTCCCAGTTAAAAAAATGAGTTCTGCTACCAGAGCAGCAATAGGGGCACTATGCACACACGGGTTAATTCTTCGGGAACCAAAGCTGTGATATCACAAATGCTTCCGAGGGGTCCTTCCTTCTTCCACCAGTTACAAAACCATCACGTAGGGGAATCCTTTGTAAAGCAAATTATGACAAAACGAGACCAAAAAGAAAAAAAAAAATTATAAAGCAGTTCAGCTGTCCAAAAATAAAATTTAAAAAAAGGATCAGTCTTTTTCTTCTCCGAGTTTATTTTCGAAGGGGAGGGTGTATCTTCCTTCCCATGCACACCCTGAGAGCTCTCTCCGCGGGTCAGGAGATTGGCCAAGACAAGGTTTAGCAATCGAGTCTATCATTCATAGCGATTTGGTATAATCCTCCCTCGCGCAGACGATTTCACTGCTAAAAATGACCATTGCTAAAACGCTCCCCCAAGAGACACGCGTTAACACATTAAAGAAAGAAAAAGCAAGCAGCGCGCGCGACGCGGCTTCAGCTCCAGCTCCAGCTCCCTTCCGGCGCTCCCCTCCGGCCGGGGAGGAGCGGCGGCCGCTGGCTCAGGGCCGGGGCCGGGCGGGCGGCCGGCGGGCAGCCGGGCGGCAGCGCCTCATCC